>VYZP01021940.1:1609-169521 GCA_013400635.1 Hypocryptadius cinnamomeus
ACAGGAAAAAAAAATTGCTATTAATTTCAGTTCTCTAAAATGTTGCATCAGAATGAGGAATACGACTGACTTTTCTCAATTTTAACCTGGGAACTTTTAATTACTCCTGCCTTCAAAAAAAAACCCCACATCATTCTCTTCTTCATCTTTCTTCTGTCTTCCTCAGAATTTCCTGCTATTTTCCTGTGGAAAACTTGCTGTTGTGGCCATAACAGACAAACAGAGGCAGCTTACTTTGAATGCAACTGCCACATTAGACCAAAACAGGTGTTACCTAATTCTAATACCTGATTTCTGCTAGTTTTAGGTGTCAAACATTACTGTGATGCTCAGTCAACCTAAATATAGGAAGAAAAGACAAAGAGTAGATGTTAAGTAGTAGGAGGACACACATAGCCCTTAACCAAAGCCACCCTTTTAGGAATACTGACACCATCAGTGGGTTAATGTGAAAAGAAATTAATTATCAAAGAGGAATTTGGAGATATTTTGCAAAAGAAGTTATTTGAAATCATGCTAGAACACATTAACTCCAACAGGAGAGCAAGATTTTGGTTCTGGACACAAAACCAACTTAGATTTGTTAGAATTACTTGTGTTTCTTCCCAAATCAAAGCAGTGATGCACTGCAAACAGAAATTCCTTCTAAGAAAGAAAAGTAGCCTTTTACCACCAGGTCCAGCAAACCAAAACAAACACAATGTTAAAATGGCTCATTGGAGAAGCATGTTAATTTGCACTCAGGAAACTGATCTGATTCAAGAAAAAAGTAGAACAAAAGTTGTTTCAGGGAAATTCTTTTCCATTGTGAAGTTATGTCATTCCAGGAAGACTGGCAAAATCAGCAGTGAGTAACATACCTTTCAGAAAGAAAAGAACTTTCATGAGGAGAACTTAATATTTGACATGTCTGTAGGCTGGCAACAGCTGATGAGGGTAGTTGACCCGATTGCAATTTGTCTGCAGCAGGTAAATTTGCATCAATTATTACGTGGCTGTCTATGTACTTTCTTCCAATTTTCGTACTCAGGACGTTCGTCAAGATAACTTTGGGTTGCCTGCCATACATATAACAGTAAATCATAAGTACTGCACTGCAATCTAGAGAAACAAGCTGCTTGTTAAATTCATGTTTCCAAGAGGCTTGATAATTAAACATCAATATTTTTAGCCCCTTAGAGGCCAAAAATAAAACCAAAAAACAAAACCAACAAAATCCCATTAAAGTACAAGGAAAGCAGGTAAACACAAAAGGTAAGAAAAGTAGCCATGTAATTTTACCTTAGCCAGATTCTATGTACATTGCATTGCCTCTAACATATCCTGCAGTTTAAAAACTGGTAAATATTTATCTCTAAACAGCTTTCATGCGGTATCTGTAAACATTTGTCAGAACTCTGGAACAAACAATCTTGATTTTCCTGTGAACAAGAAGCCTCCAGTAAAACAGAACAAATTTTCTAAAGCACTTAGTAAATCAGTAGAAAAGTAGCATGTAAACAAAAGGTAGCATTAGATTCCACTCCTCATATATGAGGTGGCACTCTACAGTATTCCAAGACCCAGAAAAATACCCCCAGGTGTTAAAACAGACAAGCATCAAAAAAATAAGCCAAGTAGAAATATAAAGATGCAACTCCTACTTGAACACGCACATGATGAATAAGAGCAGCTCGACTTGCTTCATACAACATCACAGCAGCCAGCTTGTTGTATAGCCCATATCCACTTCCTTCCTCAGACGGGATTTAAATGCTACCACTTCCATTGCAATTTATTTTGGATTAGGTTGTAAGGCTATGGCTTTTTTAAATGTGTTTTGAACAACACTGCCTTTTGGTACTGGCTGCATAATTCTCCTGTTGTCTGTGTTCATGCGCAGAGCACACTCCAGCACAGACTCTGTGATGTCTGGAGAGCACTCAGATCTCCTCTCGCACCAAGATGTACATTTGTTTTTCATCAGGAGGCTACCTTCCAGACACAATTGCAGAGACCCACAGGGGATAAACAATTAAGAGATACAACTTAAAGACAAAACTTCGAATACGGAAGAACATGTAGACTGGATGTAACCTCCAATAAAGGAAGCCCCTAAACTCTCTGTCATCAGAAGACCAACAGAAAATCCAGAGAATAAAGCATTCACTCTAGCCATACTTTTCCCTGAACATCTACAATTGACCACTGCTTGCAGGGCTGCAAAGAAGATACTAGACTTGATATGCTTATCATTTATATTGCGATCATTTATCAGTTTTCCTATTTTCATAAGTAGTCTAAAGCAGTAACAGTGCTTGGTATCTCCTCTTAGAAAAGCACTATAGTTAAATTCAAGTGTATTCTTTTCATGAGAATAAAAAAAAAAGATAAACATTTTGAGAATCCAATGGCTAAACCATAATTAATTGGTCTTGACAGTACAGGATCATCTAGATGCCATCAGAAAAACACTAAAGTATGCCTGGCACCATCTCTCTCGATTATCAAAAGGAACCAGGTACAAGTGAATTCACTGAAATGAGATAAATTACAGTTCATGAAGAAGGAAACTGTGGCACAATACTTTCTCATGAAGAAATAACTGCAAGGAAAATTATTTTGTTTAGTGACATGAGGCAAAAAGACAACATACCTTTTAGACAGAAAAAGACTTTGGAGAGTAGGGTTTAAAATCTGCCATATCTTTACGCTGGCAGCAGATGATGAGGGTGCTTGATCTGACTGCAGCTTGCCAGCATCAGAAAAATTAACACCAGTTTTAGGTTGCGCCTGTGTGTATTTTCTTCCTATTTTCATCCTCAGGACATTCGTCAAGATAACTTTGGGTTGCCTGCCATACATATAACAATGCATTAATAATAGGGTGCTGAGAACTTTTTAAGTTACATGAATTCAACAAAGATATTCTATGAGTTCACTGTCTCTGCATCGTACCTTATAGAATTAAGGTCACTTCCCTGGCAATTCACAAAGCAGTTCTCTTTGGAGAAGAGCAATCACAAATTCATCTTTTGATCTGGACAGCCTTTCAACGTTTCTCCTTCTGGCATGAATGACTAACATAACCATATGCCATTCTCAAGAGGTAAACTTTCAGTGCAGAAACACTGAAATGGAAATTTTGGTGCATCTTGTTATCACAAAATGTTGGAAGTGATGTCATCATGACCTTACAAGATATTCTGAAAGTGTATGCTTGACCATTTGCAGGATGTGAAAATAGGCACTAATTTTGTGTCATCTTATTTTAAAGCCATGAATATTACTTGTTCCCATATGGCAGATTAATTATGATCTTGCTGGGGAAAAAAAGTTATTACAAATCTCCCAGTTCTGAAGCTCCAACTATTTCTATTCAATTTCACTAAACAAATTACTTAGAATTACAAATTACAAAGTCAGTAAAAATGCCCTACTGAAGTTCTTTTAAAAAGTATCTATACTTTGGTAGTTCTGCTAGATTGGTACTGAAGTCTTCACATAAACAATTAATCTGCATTATGGCCAGTAACTTGGACAGTTTTCTTAAAGAATCATAAGGATTGGAAAAGAGCTCCAAGATAACAAGTCTTCAACTGAATACCACCATGCCCACTAAACTGTACTGCGAAGTGCCATGTCTACTTGCTTTTGAACACTTTCAGGGATGGTGACTCCACCNACTCCACCTTAGGACAAAGGCTAATACTCTTTGGAGAGACTTATCCCACTCCAGCTTGGAATCATAGAATCCTTAAGGTTGGAAAGGACTTCCAAGATCATCAAGCCCAATCTTTGATTAAATGCCACTGTGCCCACTCAACCACATCAGGAAGTGCCCTGTAAACCTGTTTTTTGAACATTNACTGTACTGCGAAGTGCCATGTCTACTTGCTTTTGAACACTTTCAGGGATGGTGACTCCACCACCTCCCTGGGCAGGCTATTCCAGTTCTTAACCACTCTTTCAGTGAATAATTTTTTCCTGATATCCAACCTGAACCTCCCTGGCACAACTTGAGTATACGTCCCTTTGTCCTGTGACTGGTAGTCTTGGAGAAGAGACCAACACCCACCTTGCCACAACCTCTTTTCATGCAGTTTTAGGGAGTGATAAGGTCTTCCTCCAGCCTTCTTTTCTCCAGACTGAACAAGCCCAGTTCCCTCAGCTGCTCCTCACAGGAATTATGTTCCAGATCCTTCACCATCTCCACTGCCCTTCTGTGGACTTGCTCCAACACCTCAACATCTTTCTTTTAATGAGGGTCCCAGAACTGGACACAGCACTCGAGGTGTGGCCTCAGCACTGGTGAAGTACAGGGGGACAATCACTGCCCTGGTCCTGCTGGCCCCACTACTGCTGACACAGGCCAGGTGCCACTGGCCTTCTTGACCACCTGGGCAAACTCTGGCCCATTTTCACATGCTGTTGACCAGCACCACTAAGGCCTTTTCCACCAGGCATCTTTCCAGCCCCTCTTTCCCCAGCCTGTAGTGCTGCACAAGGTGGTTGCGATCTAATGGCAGGACTTCAACTTCAGCTAATTGAATTTATAACCTGATAAGCATCATAGATTTGTCAGGATTTACTTTATTTTCAAACCTCTGAGAACTGGACTTGTTTTCCAAGAGCTGGTCCTATGAAGACACTGAAGTTCAGGATAATTTTGTGGGTTTTAAAGATTACTGAAGAGAGAATTGGTTTTTTTCCTACTGCATGTCTTGCATAACAAAAAAAAAGTTGTTCTCACTGTAAAGTCTCTTTTTAATAGCTAGGGGAAAAATCTTACTACTCACATAGCTGTTACACACATGCTATAGTAACACTTCTTAAGCAAAGGGC
Organism: Hypocryptadius cinnamomeus; assembly: GCA_013400635.1. Lineage (NCBI taxonomy): Eukaryota > Metazoa > Chordata > Aves > Passeriformes > Zosteropidae > Hypocryptadius > Hypocryptadius cinnamomeus. The sequence goes on from VYZP01021940.1 coordinate 6,434, forward strand.
TGCAATTCCTCAGCAGGTTTACACCTGCAAGCAGCTGTAATTGTCCCACTGACATGCTGCCTTCAGCTCAGCAGCCTGGTTACATGGTACCTAGTGGCAAATACAGGTATGGCATGGAAACTTTTGCTGCTGAAGAACAGACATGCTTGAACCTAAAATAAGGTCTGGAACTGCCGTGCTAGTGAAACACAATGAACTGGGGGCAGATGTTCCACATAAGCCTTTTATTTTGCTCTTTCAGTCTTGACATTGAGATTTTCTCTCCCTAGTTACTTACCATATTCACAAGACACATAACCCCTCACTGAACCTAAAAAGACAAATGTCCCTACCCACAGCTTGGACAACCTGCCCATAAGATGTGGATAGCTGTCAACCTGATGAGATCTCTGCAGCCCTGAATGCCATAATGTATATGCCATGAGCTGCTTTCTCCTAGAGCTCTGCTATGCCTTTCCCAGACCTGCAGTCTCCAAAATGTTTTAACCACACATCCCTACCAGCAGTAAGTATTTTGAGCACATACCTTCCACAAATTTTATTTAATTAAAATCTACAGAGAGGTACTAGTGACAGGTTGATCTTAAAGGTCTTTTCCAACCTCAATTCCATGATTATAAAACACAGAAATTGAAATTTAAAAAGGAACACAATAAAGATGATATAAACATTTACTAATTGTACAAAAAGATTTCCTTCCTGTATCCCAGTGAATTGTGTGGTACACACCACACTTTGGAGACCTCTATCTAGACAATGCACAATAAATCTAAATTGCTCCTTTTCAAACCTAAGTAACTTAAGCTCAAGTGACAGCAGTTTCCTTTTATCTCTGAACTTCTATCAGAAGTTTGCCAAAGAAAAACTAATGAAAAAGAGCTAAGGCTTTATCTCAAAAGACAAAGAAAAGAAAAGGCACCAATAAAAAAAGAACCCCAAAACCCACTTAAGGCACTCTGATGCCAAAGACATGGATACAGGACAAAACGTTATGTAATATACTGATCCTAATTAGCTGTTGGAGAAACAATCCAGGGTTTATCAAGTGAAACATTGGCTCTGAGAAGGCAATAAAAAGTCACATGTGCAAAGACAGTCTCACTTGAGTACCAACTTAAAGCACAGTAGTGCTCCAGAATGTTTTATGCCATCTGGAAAAGGCTTTCCCCTTTCTTTTCTTTCACCTAGTTCTATATACAGTCTATGAACGCTAATGCAAAAAAGTGTTCCAAGAACATGCCTCAAATATTGTAGATGTCAGAGAGGCTTGTTCAAAACTCAAAGGATCCAGAGACTGGAGTTCAGTTCCAGATATGCTTTAATTACTGAAAAGCTTACAAAGTGAACACAGGTCCTGGGGGTCAGTTTAGTAACATTAATGTCTTAAATGGTGGAGCTCAACTGTATCAGCTTAGTGAGCACATCCCAATCTGGCAAGTGTTCATGATTCAGCACAGAAAGCAAGAGACTTATTTTCCTATAGAAATCCCCACTAAATCAGAAGTTCTGGGTTTCTTTTGGACTTCTCCAACGTTGAGCTCACACATGAAACCACAGTTTAATACCTCAGAAGAGCTTATAGCAACTAGATTTCTACATCATTTGTTGTTTGTCCACTGTAATGTATATTAGAAATAAGAAATAAATAAGCAGTACCTAAGGAATTAGAGAATATATATATTTAAGAAACATGATCAGTTAAAAAATTCAGCTACACAAGGACTTATTAGGCTGTTAAGGAAATTTACGGAAACGGAAGCAGGTAAGGAAAATTTCAAGGTAGAATTCATGAAGAAAATTTGTACAAGCTATCTTTTGAAACTAGACATTCACTCTTGTGCTTTAAAATTCGTCCCTAAAGACAAGAAACACCCAAACTACTTTATAGGGCCAGTTACTGAAGACTAAAGACCTGAAGTCACTTCAGCTCTTGGGATGCCAGAAGAGATGATGCAATGAAAGACTAAGCTATTTCCCCTCCTCCTCCAAAAGGATACAAAATTAGAAATCAAACCTTAAAGTAACAAAATTATGTTTTTTCCTCCAAATAGAGAACAGTCATAGAAGTAAGTCTGAGCAATATGCAGATGTGAACTAGAAAATTGCTTCTTCTTAAAAAATATGTTTTAAAACAATTATTGCAGGGGATCATGAGATAACATAAATGTGCTATTCTCTATGGAACACTTCAGCTCTCCTGACTAAAAACAAACCAAGGCTATCAATTTCCCAGATCTCAATTCTTTCAGTTTTCATTGTTCCACCTCACAGAATTTTATTTTTTTTTATTTCTGAAACACATGATATCACAATGAAACTTTACTAAATTTAGGCGCAAATAGCAAGTTAATCAGTCCAGTGAGAAGATACAATTAAAATAAAGACAGCGTGACCATGTATGATCAAGACTTGTAAAGATACCAGAAAATATTCCAATGTTGAGCGCTTAAACAACATAATGACAGGAAAAGTCCACAGCAGGAGGAAAAGGAGTCAGAATCAGAATTTCACTACATATAGTTTGTTGGCCACCTTGAAAATTCAGGTCTGACATCTCTTGCTCACCCATCAGGCTAGACCTTAACAGGCTCCAGGTTCCTATATAATTTGGTTTACCGATTGTTACTTGGAACTGAATTTGTAATGTTCTCCATTCTCTTGATTTAAATGGGTCTCATGGTTTGACGCTGGCACAATGCCAGTGCCCCCATGAAAATACACTTTCCCCACCGGCAGCTGTGAGATGTGACCAGGAATACAGTGAAGCAGGCTCCAGCTTAGGAATAAAGGGGAAAAAAATCTTTATTAACTACAATATAGGGGGAAAAAAAACCTCAGGATGAAAACCTTCCAAATACATTCCTCCTCCTCCCCCCCCTCAAATAATCGACTCTCAGTCCATCACCACCCCTCAAATAATCAGCTCTCAGTCCATCAGGGAGAGAGGAGTCCCCCCCTTGCACCATCGGCTTCCCCTGGAAACACAGTTGAAACCTCTTGTGTTCCCATGTCACTTGTGGCACCGCCCGGAGAACATCTGCCTTCGTGACGCCTTCCTTCCATGCTCAGCGCGCTCACCACTGCACATGGATCAGAACTGCTTTTAGGGTTTGCCTCTTAAGGATGCTTTGCCCAGTTCCAAAACAGCAACAGTCTCTCCGCTTCGGGACACCAGTCCCCCCCAGTTTCACCCCCTGGGGCCGAGGGGCCTCGTGAACAGAGATCTTCCTCTCCACTGCANCCTGGGCATTCTCTGCTCTTTTAACCCCTGTGTGTTCTCAGAGGCGGTTCAAAACTTCAGTGGCCAAATCAGGTGCCAATATTAAAATCCAAGCACTGATTGGTTTGACCACAACCTCCAAAAAGAACCTCACTTCCTTCTCAACCTAGGACATTGGGGTTTATAGATTTTAGGCAAGTACTTTAGCAAAAATGACCTTAAAATTTCAAGCACACACACATACCATGAAGCAAGCTTTGCACTGGAAATCTATGCAAAGGAGAGGAACCTTCAACAAACCAGGAAGTCAATGGTATACACTTGTCAGCGCCAGGCCAAGGCATCACTTCATATCTGGCACCAGGTTTTGACTGAAGTTTTTGAACCAGTCCTGTTTTTGAACCAGTCCTGTTTTTGAACCAGTTTATGACCAAACCTTCAGAGCAGAAGAGGAGCATAAGAGCTTTCAATGGCTTCCCTTTCTAAAAGGAGTATGGCCTCTGGCAGTGTTTCTTGAAAATCATGTCACTAAGACTGGGAGTACAATAGATTCAGGGAAACGTCTAAACCTAAGCCAGCCCGTACATCTGTAAACAATGGTTGGGACACAGATCCCTAAGTTATCTTTTAAACTGTCCACAGAATAAAGTGAGCAACTCAAGGAAAAGACATTTCAAAAGATTAAAGTAATTATCAAACAGAAAACATGCAAAGTATATGTTAAAAGCAAGTCCCACCAGCAGACCCAGCAAGTAATTTTCATAACTGCAACACTGGAGGCATCTTGGTGAAGGAAAACCAAAGACAATTATTTCTGTTTCTAAAACAAGTACCTACCATAGTCTCTCATCTACCTCCATAAAACTGAAAAAAAATACAAAAGCAAAGGTAATGAAAACATAGTTATGCGCACAATGATGGAATAAGCAAAAAGTATATTATGAAAAATGCTGTTGCTGTTAGCTGCTCCAGACAAATCTCATATTGCTTTTCACAGGCAATAAAACAATTATCCTACCTTATAAACTACAGGAACAAAAGCTATTGTTTATACCTCTTTGGGGAAAAATGTTTGACCTCTATTTCACACAATAGTCACAGCTGCTTGATATAGTTCCCTACCTAATGGTCATATTGTGTACACACACCAGTGCTAGAACTGCTGTCTCCAATTCATTCAAATTTGTATTAGAAAGTGATCAAAAAGAGACAAGGAGACTATTGGCTCATTTGGGACTAAATTACTATTAATTGTCTACACCACTGTCTTCATGGCTATATTCTTTTACTAGTAAACCCAAGTCCTAGGAAATACATATTGTGGCAGTGGGATGTCACGTACGGTTTGAGGGTTGTTCCCTTAGCTCTCATGTAAGCTGAGGGTCTGTCCTGTGTTTACAAAATAAAGCCACTGATAGACCTGATGTATATTCAGTTATCTGAGCTTCTGCAGCACATGCACAGCCCAGGAGCTCCTTGACGTTTCTGAGCCCTAAGGAATAACAGGATACACTATCATTAACAGGAATCCCTGATTGATACATTCACTGACAACACTGTTGTGAGGAAACCTTTTGATTGTCCTCCTTCAGCTTCAAGGTCCCCACCTTTCACCAACTGATGAGAAGTCAGTGACCCACAAACAACAAACATCAACATCCCTAAGAACCTCCTTGCTTTGCTGGACTAGGTTATTACTGACCAAATGCACTTGTCAGGGCAAGGGGGACCAGTATGTAAACGATTGCCACAAAAACCTGACTGCTACAGGGTCAGTACCTGATTCAGCTGTAACACATATTTCACTGACCATTTAAAGAAGCATCAAATTTCATTTGACCTGAAGGAACTGCACACATCTTATTTAAGTACTCCTTCCACCCTCCCCCCTAACTAGGGAACTAACCTACCCCAAGAGCCCTCTCTGGGATCACAGACAAACCCCCTGACACTCACCTTTCACAATCCCAGGAGCAGAGCTGTACAAGTGAGAGCAGCTGCAGCTGCTGCTACAGACCCACATGATCTCACACCACAGCACAACTGACAGAAGCAATTGACTACCAAATTTTGTAAGCCAGAAGTTAAAAAAGCCCCATGTGAAGGTGTAGGTTTGTGCTAATATATCTACTTTGTCCTTTATGACTAAAATTATGTGGCAGTAACAGTCCTGAAGCAACACTTTAGATGAAACACATCTCCCTAAACATCTGAGATTGGCTCCTATCAATAAAGTAGATTGCTTTTGAAATACCAGGAGCTAATAGGAGTTTCTTATTAAGACTTATTTCCTTCTTTGTAATGCAATGAAAAATTCCTCACTGGGAATAAAAACTATTGCATCAGAAAGACTTGCAGCACACAACTTCACTCTTTCCTCTTTATAGTTTTGTCAGTTCTCAGAGTCTTGCCCAACAAACAGCACCTCTTTAGAACCTGTGCTCTTTCCACTTATTACGCAATGAAGTCCCCATGTTGATTCTGACTTACTGAGGAACACTGAGTACCCAAGTGGAACACTTAGTACAAGCTTCATTGCAGACAGGAGAGTAAATTTACTTTACAGAGAGGCTCCAGCTAGTCTCTAGAAACACATCTTTTTTCAAAGAACTGAAAAATGTACAGGTTATTTAATATCTAAATACACGCTGTCTCTTTGTAGTCTAAATAATTTCTCACGATTGCGCTGGTAACAGTTTGTATAAAAATTATGGAACACCTATAAATGCTATTTGAAAGTCTCTTACATATTGAAATAAACAGAAAATTAATACACAACAGATCTAAAGGCAGCTTTAAAGAAACGAAACTTCTCAATGTTTAAAGATCAGTTCAAAGCTTACTGAAAGGCTTTTAGAGATTGATATCTTGATATCACATATCAACCATGTCAAAACATAAATAAAATTCAGGAAACTGCAATTAAATTCTGTTAGGTTGACCCTGTTAGCTGCTCCCTCAGTTAAAAGTTACTGACAGAAGCTTTTTGAGGTAAGTGCATGTAAACTGACAGCTATGCCTCTGAGGAGGTACGAAAAATAAACTCAGCATCTTTTACAATTTCAGCTCTTCCCTGCAACACTTTGAAGCATTCTGAATACACAGGCCAGGCTAAACATGACTATTCATAAACCACAAGCCTACAGAACTCAGCAGTGTCAAAATCACCTGCATTTTCATTACTTGTGCACTTTGTTTTTAACAGCCTCTCCTGATAAGAAACCACTTATGGGCAAGTTTAGTTGCAGTCAGAAAACAGAGCAGAGAATGCTTATTCATTTATTTAGAATTAAGTGATTTGGGGAATAACAACTGTTTCATCATGAAAACATATTAATTTTGTCACAAAGTCATTATGTTTCCCAGCTCCTGCTAATAAATCTAGTTCTACATTTTTATTTCCATTTGTCAACTGCAGAAATTACAGCTTCAAAATTTTCTTGGATAAAACAATTACCTAGCTGAAATGATGACAACTCTGAAAATGATGATTTCATCCTATAACAGCATATCAATAATTTGCCATAATCCCAAAGAAACCAAGATATTTGCTCTTGGCAACAGAGAAAGAAGTGGCACACTTAATTACTTAAGTGCCTTGACAGTAACACAGAGGTGAAAAGGCTATCTTTTTTTTTTTTACTTCCTTCCACTACTAATCACCATATTGTTTAAGGAATATTTTAATTGTTTTAAAGAGTTGGTAAAGCTTAGGCTAATGAGTGTGGGCTACAGAATAAAAAAGGATGAGAAAAAGAATTCTGGGAAGCTTCTTACATATCTAAAGATATCTAGGGCTAGAATGACAGTTTACACTTAGGGAGTAATGAACACCTTTCAGGACTCCAAGCAGGTTAACAAGCAGTAATTCCTCTAGTAAGCACTCTCACTCTAATGTCAGGTCTTGTGCTGAGATTACACAAAGGAGAGGTTACAGCTGCCATTAGACCACTGAAGCATGATTCTCTGAAGGAGAGCCACACAACAGCTTGAAAACCATCTCTGCATGACACAAATAATTAGCTAGAGACCAGAGAGCCTCATCTTCAAGAAAGACTGTGAAACCCTAAATATGCAAACAGAGATAAACTAATTTTGAGATGACTTCTTACCTAATTGATTCTTCATCCTTAGAGCTGTGTCTGTTGCAATCCTTTTGCCTTTTTCCTTTTGTGGAAGGCTTTCTGTTGTTGGCACTTAATCTCCACTGAAACAAAAAATTGGCAGATTTCAAAAAACCTGATTATGTCATAGCGGATAATGCGCTAGAAAAATGGGACACTGAAACAATGCAACTGACCAAACATATCAAAGTTATGAAGAGCATATACAGCAGTTTTCCAAATAATTAATTTGCTTGATTTAAAGAATCCACATACCACCTGATCTTGAACAGAACTTATTTCTCCAGAAGAAATATACAGGACAATTCCATTGTTTCCCAATTTCAAGAGGGACTATACCAAACACAGACTTCAATATTAGACCTGTTCCACATAATCACAAATATACAAGATACAGAAAGTAGAGGCTAATGCTGTGCACTTAAGAAAATTTTGCAGGCTACAATATGGATATATGAAATATAAAATTCTGAGAAGGAAAAGCAATTTGAAAGTTTGGAACTTAGGCAGTAAACCCCAGAACAGCAATACTTAATTTTTTTCCACATTCCCTTACCTTATATTCCCTTAATATAACCTAAAAGTAGTTATATCTTCAAATTAAAGAAGCCCCACATAGTTATTGCTGCAATTCCAGAAACCTCCAGCTCTCCAACCCTCCTTCTAATCTTCTTCATTTCTTAAAATTCAAAATATAATAAACCCAAGAGATGCTTGAAAATTATGGCACTCAGGCTGAAAGCAGACAAACTTATCTTCATTTTTGACTAAGTGTGGTTTGAAAGGGCATCTGAAAAGTTCATGCCCATGCATATTCTACAAACTTTAATGAAGTCTGAAAGGTGCATCCCAAATCAAGCTTTTCACTACCATAGGGACTAACTCTAATGCAAAATAACTCATTATTAAAGTTGGCAGCAAGAAATTGACTTGACTGGGCGCTCCCCTCTTCCTGCCTTCAAACACCATCTAGTTCATCTCACACCACTGGTGTTCAAGCACAGGAGAGACCTGTACATCCAAATCACTGAAAACCGCACAAAGTTTCTCAAACAACATGGTGCAAGCTCTGACAACTCACAACCAAGTTTTTTAAAGTAAAACATAAAAACTAGGCAGTGCTTAAAGCATTTGAAATCCCCCAATACACGGGAAAGTTTGACATATGTACAGACGTAGGTAGGAAAAATAAGAAATGGAAAATTAGACAACATCCAGGAAATAACAAGGAAATAAAGTATTTTTCAATTCACCATTCAAATCATAATTTTTATAGAGGCAGAGAGAAATACAGGAAGAACTCCATGCAAGTGTTCTCTGAATCTGCCCAACAGGTTGCTGCTTGTAACCACAGGAGACACCACCTCCCATTTCAAAACCTGACTGCAACTGGAGGCTCTGCTCACTGAAAGCATTACCAGTACAGATCACAACCCCACAGCAAGTCTCTACTGCAGCATTCTCAAATGACCTGGCCTACCAAGAGACCTGGGTCACATTACCACAGCTACTGTAAGTCAAGAAAAATTCCTACCTTCCCTCACTACACCTTTCAACCTCCTCTGAAGGGGAGGAGGTCTGTTTGCCCAGGCCCATGATTCTGAAAGCACTAAAGCCAGCAACAAACTCTGGATGCTGAGCTGAAGGAAACAAGAGCAGCAAAATACGTTTCCAACACTTGACATTCGAAATGCTTATGAAATTTGGAAAAGATTTATACAGGCAAACATTTGCTTCTATATGTGACTGAGATGATCCAGACACTCAGTTATGATAAATGCCACAAGACTCTTACAGTCTTTTGGTCTTTATACAGTGATTTCTGTATTAACACCCAAAATTCTGTCAAGAGGCATAGAGTGCTTAATATAGTCTCTTAAAAGCTTAAGTTCTTGGATAACTGAAAACTCAATGTAAAGGTTATTTCCATATAACAAAAAGTTTGATAAGTGATCTGAATATAACCTAAAAGTTTAGCAGTCAGAAGACAATCAACAAAAAAAACTAAATATCATATTTACCTTTAAATTAATGATTTTCAAGATAGTTTCAAACTACACCCAAAGATAAACTGCTTTTCAATGTTTTAGGACACATGGCACTAAGACTCCTATTTCTGTAAATGTATGCTTGCAAATAGATTTCAGACTTACACACTTGCCTCTCTCAAGACAGTCTGGATTAGTTATTGGTCACAAGGCAGCACTTGGTGTTGAAAAAAACCAGCCTCCAAAACTAAACCAAAACCTCATGTAACATTCTCCTACACACTTTACACTCTGAAGAACTTCTCTTTACCTCTTTTAAAGGGCAGTCACAATGGTGGGAGCCTGGGAGCCTTGCCAAAGGGGACTGAACCTGGACATCCTCTGACTTGGTGTTTGTTTTCTTCTTTGGTATATGAAACTGAAAATAGATGATGTTACACATGGTAAAACTAAATTATCCACTGGTGCTATGAGCTGACATACCTCCATGTACAATGTTGTCTTAACTGGGCAAAATAAAGTTGTAAGGGAAACCCTGACTTGTGACTTTACTTGAAATGCATTCCTCATTAATGCCTGATCCCAAATCGTGTGTCATACCACATGATGAGCTAGTTTTAACACATGAAACCATCTGAAAAAGCTCTATTTCCTTAACTTCACATCTTCCAAGGTGACAAAAAGGTGACAACCAATCCACTGGCACAGTCTTCTTGGTTCATTCTGAATTGTTTATACTCTAGTTTAACTGTCTCAGCTTAGAGAATGATAAAGAGAAAACTAAATAGCTGAATGTCATGACCAGGTTTGCTTTCTCAAAAGAAAAAATTCAGGATGAAGAACAATTTCATCTTACAATAGTACAAATATTTTGGTATGATAATTTAGCATCAGACTTTAATGTCATCAAAATGGTATCAGCTATTGTCATTGCCAACTCCCATAGAAATGGAGACAACATTTTGAAAGTAATTATTGAAAGAGAAAGCAGTTAGTAATCCACATGAATTCACCAGTTCAGAAAAAAATTATATGTAGAAAAGAAGGTTTGTTCATTGAAAATCAAACAAAAAATAATCAAACTAAATTTGTACTAGTTCATAAGACAAGGAAACAGGGTGATATTGCCTATCAGTTAACTAAACCAGTTAAAATATCAACTGAAAGAATAAAAGTGCAAGCATTGCTACTGCTCCAGGCATCCTGAGAAGCAAAACCCTACATTGCAAATACAGCCAGATGAGAATGTATTAGAGGGGGAATGCAACATTTACACCTCTCAGACAACTGAATCTAGCTCAGGCAGGAAAAAGCTGAAGATACTCCATATGATGGACACTGTAAAGCATCCTATGAACTTCATTTGCAAGCTACCAGATGCCTTGCATTGTAACATGAAATTACAAGCAGGGATTCCAGAACAGTGACTCTAACAACCTAATTATTAACACCTTAACTGCATTCATTAGCTCAGCAGGTAGTCCTTCAGACAGACCATAAGGAAGCATGCTGCACCATAGTGAGATAATATTTCAGTCCTTCAGTCTGAATTGTGAGTTCTCTTACTCCTTCTCTACACTTCTTTGAAACTAAGATTAAAGTTATTGGTAATTAGACCCAAATTTCTATACAGCATCTCAAGCTGCTTTTGATGGTCAAACACTGTAACAAACACTCCTTTAATAACAGATTCTTCAAACTGTAAAGGATACAGATGTCACACACAGGCAATAACTTCTCACACAAGTACCTCCCTTTTCAATCAACATGGAAGGATTGAAACAAGACATTTTCTTATTCAGCAGTTTCTACAAGTAGATTGTTTCAAATTTGTTTCATTGGTTTTGTTTTAGAGGTGGCCTATAAACACATTTATCAGTCAGAATGCATATTTCTGATCTGCACTGTAAGGGCTAGGAACAGATTTCTTACTTCAGACCTCTACCTGCTGCCTGAGTAGCAGCTTCTGAGATTCCAAAGAACATGGTTATCTAGAATTTTAACACACATTTAAAATTAAAGAGGTTCTGATAACTTCTGTAATGATGTAACAGACAACATTAAGTACAGATAAAGTCAGACTCAGTAAAGAGACAACTGACAGAAAGGGATAAAAAGCACAAGACACATTAACCAGCAACATTTCCAGCTCACCACATGGCATCTTCCCAATGCTTGCACTCATTAAGAAGATGTTGGTTTACAGCACCCACAATTAACTTACAGAGCAAGCACAAAGTCAACAGGCAAAGAGAGGTCTGAATCTATGCTAAACACAAGGTATACAGTTGCATCAGCTTTTCCCAAATAAAAAGTGACTAACTCTACACATACATCTGCATACACACTCGGCAGACTCATCTAAATCAGCAATACTTTCCTGAAGGTTCCCACCTGTAAAAGCAAGGGCCAGAGAAAGTGCATAAACACAGTGTGGAAACAGCTTATGTCTAAACCACTAGATCACCCAGACTTCACCCAATCATACCTGCTCCTATGTCTACCATTTGTTCTCACCAGTACTCCCACTGCTAGAAACTGCTTCTAACAGGGATATTTCAGGAAAAAAAAACCACACCAGCATAAGAAGCTCTGAGTACATCTCTGCAGATAACCAACTTTCACACAGTTTTGCAGCTGTTCTACCTACTTCAAATTACTCTAAAATTTTAGGTGTTAGCCTAGGTCTTAAAATAACTCAGAAAACACCCTGTTTATGTGTAAACAAATGTTAAGCCTATAATGTACTAATAAATGTACAACGGTAGACATTAGTATTGACTGCTACCACAATAAACAGTTTCCCAAGAAAGCATGTTCCAACAAAGTGAAGAATGAATTTGGTTGTGCAAACACATCAGAACACCCTAGGATACCCACAGCCTCAAAATAAAATGTTGAAAATTTCAGAAACACTTACACTGACATGACTTGAAGATGATGTTCTTCCTGACATGGTTTTCTCTACTGGAAAAAAAAATACACAGAAAAAAAAAAGAAACTTAACAATTTCTGGTTTATTGATTAAGAGGCAAGTAGAATCACAGTGGTAGGCACTAAGAAAGAACAGGAGAATAAATTTTGAGCAATCTAGAGCAAAAAAACCACATTCATAACATGGCTTGAGTTGGATTGGTAATTTAAAAGATTTTATAGTCCAGCCCTCCTGCCATGGGCATCTTTCAACTGATTAGGTTGCTCAAAGCCTATTCAACCTGACCTTGAACACTCGCAAGGATGGGGCATCCACTGCTTCTCTGGGCAACCTGTTCCAGTGTCACCATTCTCATTGTAAAAAATATTTCTTCCTCATGTCCAATCTACACCTACCCTCTTTCAATTCATGACCATTCCGTCTTGCCCTGTCACTACAGGCCTTGGTAAAAAGTAATAGACAGCCACACACCTGGGCAAGGCTCTGGATTGCCAGTATAGACTAAATTGTTAATGAAATTGTCCTAGAATTTATCCTTTGCTATGACATTTACTGATTAACTTCTTGCTGCAGGCACGCAACTAATAAGCAGTTCACACTTAGACTATAGAGTGAAAAGGAGTAAAAGAGGACATTTGTACCACTGCAAGGGCTCCAAGAATAAATAATAGCCAAGAATTCCTGTTAAACCTATAAACTTCATCACTAGAAGAACACAGCCTCAGAGATTCCAGCATTTATAGGTATTCTCTTTATACACATTCTGTATTACTCCGGCATAACACCTCGAAAGATTATAGCTAGTTCGGAGTCTCTCAAGAAGCCAAGTTCGGGGACTTTTACTTATCTCAGAGGTTTTTTTAAGTTAGAGCCAGGGTGGGGAAAAGACCGATAAAGAAAAGCCAAAGTACTGCCCGTTCCGACGCCTGCGACGAGGAAGAGCGGACGAACGGGGGCCACCTGACATCTCGGGGGAGCAGGCACCACCCGGAGCGGCAGCGTGCGGGCTGTCACCGCATAAGCCCGGCCCTGGCACAGGGCTGCCCGCCGGCCGAGCGCAGCGGGCCCCGAGCTCCGCAGCCCCGGCTGCCCCCGCTAGGAGGGGAATAGCTTCCCTCTGACAAACCCGCAAACCCCGAGGGCCTGAGCCAGCAATTCCACCTTCTCACACTCTCTCCCCAGCCTTCTCCCAGAGGCGCAGCGACGCCGCCACCAGCCCTCCCTCCGTCCCTCGGTGCCCTACGTTCAACCGCGCTGCCGGCTCCGCTCGTTCGCGGCGGACACCGCGGCCGCACGGGGCCCCCCCGAAACGCTGACGGCCGGCTGCAGCCCTGCACTCCTCCTACCCCCTCCCCCGCCGAAGGGCCAGCAGCGGGAGGGAGCGAATAGCCCCGGCAGCAGCCCAAGCACTCACCGCCACCGCCGGAGCTGTTTACCCGGGCCGCCCCGCCGCCGTCCTGCGCAGCTTCCTCGGGCACTTCCGGGCCGGGCACCGCCCCACCGTGCCGGAGCCGCCACCCGCCCGCGGCCCGGGCGCTGCCCCTCAGGCCCTCCGAGCTTTAACCTGCTCGGCATGAGCTCGGTACTGACCCTCTAAAAGCCATTAAAGAACCGAGAAAACCGCGTTACTTGTAAAGAAACAACAATGAACCCTGGCCGGCCCAGGTTTAAGTTGCACCTTGTTAATAACGTTTCCCTCAGCTGACAGCCGGACCCCGCCAAATTAATCCCCTGAAGGGGCGGGATGCACAGCCGGGGAGAGCCCTCATAACCCCGGCCGGCCACGGTTTGCAGCCGCTGCCCTTAGAAACCCTCCTGTAGCCAAGGGGAGGGGAAGATTTGTTGGCTGGGGGTTTTTTTGCTGTGTTTTTTTTTCAGGGCAGCTTCAGAATTGTAAGTTTCGTGTGGCGCTTTCTGCTTTGTTTTCTTCTTGGTAGTGGGAATTAAAACTGGCGTGGACGAATGTTTCGTTTTATACTCGAGGTTTCGCTTTAGCTTACTGTCAGGTGTGAATTACAAACATGAGAGGTTAGTTTGTAACTTGGAACTATCGGGAGCACTTTAGGTGGCCACAAACTATCAGCTGCTGACAGATCGCGTAGAGATACGCCCCAGTACGTAAAGTAATGAAAATTGAAACCATTATTTGGTTTATTTTTTTCATGCAGAGGACTTCTCTACACTCCCAGACTGAAAAAGATTTCCATCTATGATGTCAGATTTTACAGAAGAGCATACGGTAATATTGGGCTTTACTAGAATGAAGTGGTTTTAAATAGAAAACAAAGTAATCTTAATGGATCTTATGTAGTACTTATACCGCAGTGGTGTTTACAATATGCCAAATGCTGCAACAAGCACCAGCTGAATTTACATCCAAAAGCATTTTAGAATCTGAATAGAAAAGTGGGAGGAAGGGAAAGAGGGATTATTTTCCCTAAAAGCAAATTTTTAAAACTAAGGTAGCAATTGTAAAGGATGCTAGTATATACAACCTTGAACATTGTATTTATATATAGACAGTGAAGTACAAACAGCTGTCAATGCTGATTTAGAATGCAGACTTACAACAAAGAAGTGCATGCATTATGCAGCTGTATCTGGAACAACCTGTAATTGCTACTTTTTAACTATATAATTAATTGTGTTACTACAATAAAATCAGTCCTCTGGACTAATAAGTATATAATTCTAAGCTGCTATTTAAGTAAACTCCAAAGTGATGACCAATCATTAATTGTCTCAAAACTTTTCATTTTGCATCCTGAAGGCAATTTTAGGAAGGAAAGTCATATGTGCACTTTACAAACACTGTAAAACTATGTTTGTTTGTTTGTTTCTGCCTCCTGAAATCTTCAGCAACCCTTCACAATGCTTTGTAAAGCAGATGTTCAGGATTTAATTTGGAATCACCTATCCTTGTTTTGGAACTGAAAATGCAATGTTGCTGTTAGTAGCTGAAGTAAAAGAACAGTAACCTCCTAGTCAGAGTATGCTGGGAAGTTAGTTTCTCCAATCTTTTAGGGGTGAGGAGGGAAAGGGACTGAGAAGTGGTCCCCAGCATACCACTCAGAGGAAACAACATCTACCTATTCCTAATTCTTACAGAATGCTTTCTGCCTTTCTTCATACACATCTTTCCTTAAAATATGTCCATTTTTCTCCCACTTTGTCTCATGGGAACAACAACTGGAACATGGGTAGCTTCTTTCCCACTAAGTATTATGTCTTTTGCATTAATTGCCCATATTTCAGTAGTATAGCAGACTGTTTTCCCATCTCCTTTGTGTCTCTCAAGCCTTCCTGCAGAATGAAAAAATCGTAGGTGAATGGGTGCCCTTGCATTTTCATTGTGCTGTTTCCATTTCAAGAAACTGGCAAGACAGTAACAAATGGATTATGTATCATAGCATATGATTTTCCCCCTTTTTCTATGTGTACTGATTATATTAGATAAAAAAGGAGAAAGTATAATTTTCTTGCCTGCTCTCTATTATTTAGAAGACAGGAATGACCATGAAGAGAGGACCTAATAACACTGGCCCAGTGGAGATTACTCAAAAGGAAAATACATATGGTGTTGCTATGTTGAAAAGCAAAAATGTGTTTGTTTGGGTTTGTTTGAATGTTTGTTTTAAATTTAGGAGCATAAGAAATAATTTTCAATCTGCTAAGCACCTTACCTCAAGGAAACTTGCATTCCTTGTAAGAGCTGGGTTCCAAATCAAGTTGCTTACATTAAAATATTCAGATCACTTTTTGTCCCAGTAATTAGCTTTATCAAATGGTACAGTGACTTTTAACATAGAATGTAATTTACTGTGTTCTATAAAACTTCTTTTAGTTCAGCAAGAAAAACTTAAAGGTATACAGTCTAACTTGCCAAATATAACTTGATTCAGACCATTTACAGGAAAAAATAAATTACTATATTAGGACTAAACTCCTGTAAAGGTAGGATTCTGACCACACCAAAGGTTATACCCTGTTTGCCGTTCTACAGCCAGCGACAGTCAGTAGTAGACTGAAGAATTACTAAGAAATTGAAGGTTATGCTAAGCTTAATTTTTCAGCTGCACAAAAATCACTTTCTGGTATAATTCATATCAGTCATTAGAGATAATCTGAAATTTGAGACCTCAGTCCAACCTCATGATAGTTTGCTGCCTGGACTTTCTTTTCTCCTGCTCTTGGATCACAGTGGCTGCTTTATTCTGTCATCCGTTCCTCTATTTCCATGCGGCAAGTGCTTGCAAGGATGAACGACTAACTAGAGTGATTAGCAGAAAGCAAACACATACATGTATTATCTGTTCTAGTGCAGTTGAAGGTAGAAGAACATGGAGAATATGCTGGTAGACAAGCAATGGGAAGGTTGAAATCCTTAGTAAGCGCAGCTTATTTTCTTTAAAAACTCAGGATCCAGTTATGAGGCTCGGACTATTTCCAACTCCCTAGGCCTGAATTTCAAAGGTGACCTTGAAACTCAGTGGAGTTCCAAGATAATGGCTAGGAGACAGCACAATAAAAGTTGTTCAAGTGAACAATGAACCATGTACATATGCCTCCTTCTTAAAGCCTTTAATTCAAACCACCTTAAACAGATCTTTAAATAAACATGCTACTTACAAATTTTTAACTACCAAACTGAAATAAGGTGTAATAAATGCAGAGGAGTTACTGCTGCTGGAATTTTGTAACTGACATCTCTAAGAGGCTTTACAAGCAGCTGGTTTGCTATACATCACCATGAAATACTCTGGTTCAACTAGTATTTAATTAGTAACAGCTTTTAAATCTAAATTCTAATGCGGGGTGGGGGGGGTTGGGCAGACAGGTGTTGTGTGGAGGTCTATCACTACTTTCACATAATAGTCTTCTTAATTTGTAGTGGTTACAAATACAGCATGAACTCAGCTTGAGGAAACTAACAGCGGGTTCAGAGTATCAAGAGCAACTAAAATATGACTTCAATATAAAAGGGGAACTGAGGCACCTGGATACAAATGAGTCCTTTGTTTTCAATTACTACAAGAATGGGCATGAGCAGAATCATAAACGTTACGAAGTTCTGGGACATTGTATTACCCAGTATGTTTATGAGCTCCTGGAAAGAGTCTGCATGCTGCAGAAGGTTTATATTCCTACTGATGCTACAGAGGGTGAACCAAGAAGCTTCTTCTTCATGAGCAAGGATGCACTAACAAGTTCCTCTAGCCTGATTATCTTTCTTCAAGACCATGGAGTTTTTTGTGCTGGACAGTGGGGGCGACGGGCAATTGTCAGTGAGGGCCTGAAACACGGAACACAAATACCATTCATCAAAATGGCCCTGCAGAGCCACTGGGAAGTGATTGTACTGAACCCCAATGACAACTTCACTGATCTGAACACCGAAAAGGAGAGATTTTCTGCCAGGGAAGAAGGGCTTACTTTTACACAGTCTGTCTGTTGGATCCCCAAAAGGGGCAGCAGCAGCCCCGAAGAGCATACCATGTATGTATGGGATCATTTCATTGCAAAGAGCGCAGCCAGGAACGTGGCCTTCATTGCCCATGGCTATGGTGGGTTGGTGTTTGTCGATCTGCTGGTGCACAGGAAATGTGAGGTGATGAATAAAGTGTACTCTGTGGCGTTCATCGACTCCACGCACAACATGCAGCACCAGAGCAGACATGATCCAGAAATACAGGAATGGATACACAAGAACTGCCGAGAATGGGTGTCAAACAGTAAACCTCTAAATAAAACTGTGCACTTTCTCATGAGAGTAAATTGTTCTACTTTCTCTGCTGGAACAGAAAAGTACGGTTTAGCACCCTCCTGCTGCTTACAACCCATCTTTAAGTACCTGAAGAGCATGCTGAAAGCCAAGATCACAACAGCCTTGAGGAATTCACCTGTCGCAACCAGAAGCAGCACAAGAAAGAAGAGAGGCAATAAATAAAGGTACACTGGTTTGTTCTTGATAGTGGTCTCTTCCTTTCGTAAGTGCCTCTGCGCCTTTCCATCACTTAAGCACCTTCATCTCACTGTGGAGAAATTCACAGATCTAAGTTTGAAACTATGTTTGGTTTTGAGAAGAAAAACACAAAAGTTAACTATTAGGAAAGATATGCATTGTTGAAAGCCTTAAGCCACAACCCTCTGGCTAGCTGTGAAATTTAAAGTTGAATTAAAGGTATTAAGGTATACCAACTCTCATCTGTCATTTTCTATAATAAACATGCTATAGTTTTGGCTCTATAATCAGACTAAACTATCAGGAAAACATTTGCTTAAGTTCTTAGCTTCATTAGAAGGCCAAATCTGGAATAGCAAAAGCATCTAAACAATGTTTCCTCCTGTGTACCATGTATTGTTTAAAATCCTTCAAGAGCTGGAACATCCACCTTCCTCCTTTAAACAATTACCTTTAAGCTGAACAATGCTTCAGGGAAGTACATACTACTACCTTCCCTCCAGTCGGAGCTGGAGTGCCCCAAACATGACATATGGAGGTAAAATAATTTCCATTTTAAAGCCAGCTAAGCCAGTGAGAAAACAGGGCATGAACTGTTATAGAGATACACTGGTCTGGCAACCTGCAGTTACCAAACTAATGCAAAGGAATGACACTGCTGCTTCCTCTCAGCTGTTTAGACAGAGGTGGGAAATACAGTTTTTAAATTTACATACTCAAGGCTCACAATGTGTACAAGCAGAAGTTCAAACAATCTTTAAAGTGACTGTAAACAAAAGAAGTAATCTTAATTTCCAGTTCAAACCCATGGGAATCAAAAGTGTTCAATGGCCACAAAAAAGGATCCTTTGAAGGATGACAAAACCTTCTCCTACAAGTGTAGAACATTCTAATCTCAGTCAAAAAAGCTGTTGAACAATAATAATGGGTATCGGAGAGAAGAGAGCATCAACTTGCCTTTGTGTTTATATCCATTTCAGATTTCAGTCATCATCTCTCAGAAGAAACTTCTGTCCTGTTATGCAGCAATGGGTAAAATGTAACATTCTATAGGAAAGGCACATTCAATTGAAGGTCCTGAGAGCAAGCACAGCTTTTTTTATTAATGTCAGGGTTACTGTTATTACATCTGAATGAAAATGGTACTAAACAGACAACTAACAGAGTGCCTCAGTTCCCTGAAGAAGGTTGCACTCAAGATGCCATAGCTGAGGCTGCACACAGCCTGCCTGTTTTGTAAGGGCTGGTCAGCACACAACTCAAAGAACAGTCACTTTTGTGAACTCTGTGCATGAACGTGTAGCTTTATTTATGACAGAAGTGTGAGTGACAGAATATCTGTCTTCAGAAGGAGACCAATATGATCCTTCAGGATAAATGCTCAAACTGTCCCACAATGTCAGAGGAGGCCAAAAATGCTCAAAGGAAAAAGGGATCTACAATATCGTCCATTTGTGTAATTATTTTCTCAGGTCAACCCATTAAATTCCTTGGTAGAGAAGGTCATATTTAGGAATGTTATTGGGATCAATAGGACTTCTCACAATGAGCTTTCCCCGCATTGCTCCACGGTAAATCACTTCAATCAGATCTATAAAGTCTTGCTTTGTTTTGAAGCTTCCCACAAATTTGGTGTGATCTGGAGACCTAAATATAAGCATGAGAAAAAGGCAGAATTGTAACATTAAAGTATTCAGAGAAAAACCACCGAAAAATGTGAAAAGATGCCCAAATGAGATAAGGAGTTCTGATCTGGTCATTCTGAAAGAATGAACTAACTTTGTAACGGCATAACCAAGTCAGGAACATGCTGTGACCTCCAAAGGTCAAACAGGTGCAGGTCAAACCATTTCTTACTATTTTTCGCAGAGTCAGACATATTTCACCTACTTATTGCATCAGAGCATATTTCAATTTACTTCCCTATTTACATCCTTCTGGCTTCCTACAGAATTCTCAATGCAGATGCTGGTAGCAACATTATAGTTTTCAAATGTTACTTTCCCCAGACATGATAACATAGAAAAAGACTAATAATTCTTACAGACATAATAGACGATGGTAGGATGACTTACCCATAATCAACCTTCATGTGCTGTCCATTGAAGAAAAATACAGTAGATGGAATATAACTGATGTCAAAATATTGGGTGTACACTGGGACATCGTTCACATCCACCAGGTAAATGACTGCCATTTTACTTAGGTCATGAGCTGTCTTTGCAAGCTGGAAAGAGTGAGAAAGGCAGACAACAAATAGACTGAGAAACTAGGAAAAGAGGGCAGCAACCTTTATAAAGCCTGTTTTTCTTATGTGTTACCAGCTTAAGCAGGTATAGAATATCACATCTTGTCGACCTCAAGCACTTTGTTCAGCCACTACAATAGTAACACAGAAGCTTACTTTTCAAACCTTTTTATAAATATAGTGTAATTTAATTCTATATTTGTCACCAAACTTTTCAGGAGTGCCCGTCTTAGCAAAAGCAACATTCTCTTCTATGCGCCAACTCTACTTGCACGGTCCGCTAAAAAAAAAAAAAAAGTCTTACAATATCATCGAGCTGCAGACAAACAGCATCATTATCTCTTCCAAAACGGAGAACCAAGACCTTCTCAGCGACGCTTTTTATTGCCTGATCCACTTCCCTCTTACAGGTCAGTTTGGGCAGCAGAAAACTCATCGCGACAGATCACGGTCTCCACTAAAATCCCAGCATTACAGTTAGGGAAAAAAAAAACAAAAAGAAGCGAAACTTCTCTGTGCCATTAATCTTTTTAAAAGGAAAAAAAGCGGGGGGAGGGGAGAGAAGACAGCGAGAGGGAAGAGAGGGAAGCGGAGAGAGAGATCACAGATCAGCAGGCCGGGCTGACAAACCCCTCGGCCCCAGGCGACTGCCTCACGGGGTCTGCCCGGCCCTGCCCCGACCGAGCCCCGGGCGGGAGCGCGGCCGGAGATCCGGCAGGTGCTTCTCGCCACCCGCGGCGCGGTGCCCCGGAGGCCGCGGGTCCCGCCGCAGTGGGGTGAGCGGGCGCGCCGGTGTCCCCGGGAGGGCTGGGGGGCACAGCGCGGGGCTGTGGGGTGTGAGCTGGCGCTCAGCGGCTCGGGTACTCGTGGGCTGGTTTAAAAGTTGTTAAACACGTGCAGTGCTGCTCCCCTTCAGCCGACCTCATCAGTGAGTGTCTACAGTGAGTGCCAAGGGTGTGGATTCAGGCTCTTGCCCGTGGTGCCAAGCCATGGGACGAGAAGCATTGGGCAGAAACTGAGGCACAGAAGTTCCACCTGAACATGAGGAGCAGCTGCTTTACTCTGCAGTTGGTCGTGCACTGAACAGGTTGCCCAGAGGGGTTGTGGAGTCTCCCTTACTGGAGATATTGCAGACCTGTCTAGACACAACCCTGTGCCATGTGCACTGGGGTGACACTGCTTGAGCAGAGGAGTTGGACCAGATCCATTGTGGCCCCTTCCAGCCTTACTCAGTCTGTGATTCTGAGTGGGCAGCTATGCTGGAGAAGTAAGGCAAGTTGTTCAGTCTCTGAAATATCAGTGAAGAGCCTTTCTGTTATTGAGATGAGTTGCAGTGAAGTCGTGCTAAAAAAGAAACAAAAAGAAAAATACTTTCAGTGCTACAAATCTAGGTTCTTCAAAGAGCCTTAGATTAATTCTTGCAGTAATGATGTTAGCGTGAATGACACACTGGAAGGTAACTTGGCTCTGTCAAAAGCTGTCATCAAGTATTCTTGATGGTGTAAATCTGGTGGTCAATATTGACTTAAATGGAGCTCCAGTAATGTAAGTTAATTGGGGAACTGATCCCTTGATTTCTCCGTCCTTCTTTGATTATTACTTTTGCCAGTAGTTAAATCATTCAGTGTAGCATTAGGGATACTTCCATTGTAACACTTACAAATTTTCACATTTTTAGGTTACTTGATTGTTCTTGTTTCTTTTATCTTAAGAATGGTAGAACATGAGAGGTCTGCCACCAATTNCCAGCCCAGCGCGGCGGCGGGGCCAGACCCTGCCCCGCAGCAGGGGCGGCGGCAGCACCCACCGGCAGCCCCCTCAGTGCCCGGGGGCTCCCCGGGAATACAACACGGGAGAGTTCGGATCACCGCCCGCCGCAGCTCCCGCCGTGGGGGGCGCAGACAGCCCGGAACGCTGGCGGTGCAGCCGCGGAGCGCCGGGGACAGCCGGAGGGAGCACCGCGGCCGGGCGGGCCCGCCCCGCGCAGGCGCANAGACACAACCCTGTGCCATGTGCACTGGGGTGACACTGCTTGAGCAGAGGAGTTGGACCAGATCCATTGTGGCCCCTTCCAGCCTTACTCAGTCTGTGATTCTGAGTGGGCAGCTATGCTGGAGAAGTAAGGCAAGTTGTTCAGTCTCTGAAATATCAGTGAAGAGCCTTTCTGTTATTGAGATGAGTTGCAGTGAAGTCGTGCTAAAAAAGAAACAAAAAGAAAAATACTTTCAGTGCTACAAATCTAGGTTCTTCAAAGAGCCTTAGATTAATTCTTGCAGTAATGATGTTAGCGTGAATGACACACTGGAAGGTAACTTGGCTCTGTCAAAAGCTGTCATCAAGTATTCTTGATGGTGTAAATCTGGTGGTCAATATTGACTTAAATGGAGCTCCAGTAATGTAAGTTAATTGGGGAACTGATCCCTTGATTTCTCCGTCCTTCTTTGATTATTACTTTTGCCAGTAGTTAAATCATTCAGTGTAGCATTAGGGATACTTCCATTGTAACACTTACAAATTTTCACATTTTTAGGTTACTTGATTGTTCTTGTTTCTTTTATCTTAAGAATGGTAGAACATGAGAGGTCTGCCACCAATTACTGTGTAGTAAAACACATGCCAGGTTATATAACATTTCTAAATAATACACTACTCCTTCTGTGCCTCTTACCTGAACAGGTACATATTTACAAACCCAATATTAGATCTAACTTCTTGTTTTGTATATCACATTATTTTTGGTTTATTAGGAAGATTATGAATTTTTATTTAAAAATTAGGAATTAATTCTAGTTTTGTCCAAATCACGTTTCCTCAAGGACTGAAACTCCACTGATGCTTAGTTCAGTAGTGTGCATAGGCCAAGGAAACTATTAAGTGTTCTTGGGTGTGTTTTTCTTTTTGCAGACCTTTCATGTTTAAATACAAATGGGGATAAAATTAATGAGACTGGGGGGATTTATGTCCTCAGCTTTATGTGGCTATGCCAACTTCACAGACAATTTGTCAAAAAGAAAAAAGATGGTCTTTTCTTGTACTAGTTGTTATTCTTCCATCTCTTCTTTCTGTTTTCACAGGATAGATAAATTATATAAAAATACTTCTGGTTTGCATGCAGCATTTCACTGACTGGTTGTGAAGGCTCATCATATGATACAGATAACTTGAGATCTTGGACAGTTCTTGAAGGTTGACTGCATCTTGAGTTGCAGTAAGTATAGCTGGTTTAAGCTGTTTTTATTTAGGAAGCAGTAAAAAAATCATAGTATAAGGAGGAATTTCTAGCATCCTCCAAGAAGTAACCTATTGTCTGTCAGTGTTACTAAGAATAAAAATCTGCATGTGTTTTCTTTGTGATTTCTGACAAGTTTTTTCCCCCTCTTTTTGGAGTTTTGCAGATAAGTGTTTCAACACAGCACATGTCTAAATATGCAGTCTGCTAATATGCTTCTGAGAAGAATTGTAAGAAGTTCTGTCCTTCCATTTGCCACACAACATGGGATGGAAAAGGATTTGTTTCCACTCAGTAGAACTCTGAGTTTATCACTTTGTCTGAAGCAGGACAAGTCGTATGAATCCTCGGAAAAACTGGATTTAGATGAGTGGAAGAAGGTAATGAAATCCGGGTTGCAAGAAGAGGTCAGTGAGATGGTCTCAGAGCCTAAGGAGCTTTCCAGTTTGGCTGCTGCACGTGAGACTTTGGAGATGTGGAGGCTAGCTGGCAGAGCAGTTCCAGAAAAGATCAGTGACGAACAGCTAAAAACCTTTATGGAGTGTCCTTCTAAGTCAGCCAAAAAGAAGTATTTAAAATATTTGCATATCAAAGAACTTCACAAGAAAAATGACAAGAGAAAGATGGATGAGAAAAGGGAAAGGAGGCTGGAAGCACAAGATCAAGATTCAAAACCAGATGAGATCAAAAAGAGTTCATTCCTATGTGTCTGGTCCCGCACTATGGATCAAGCATACAATTGGAGGGCTGCTCAGTCCATGATCTTTGGCCAGCCTCTAGTATTTGACATGTCTTACGAAAAAGAGATGTCTCTCCGAGAAGTCTCAAATACAGTGAGACAGATAGTAATGAGTGAAAGCAGCAATCGGAGATCTGTGGATCCATTCCACATCCACTTCTGTAACTTCAAAGATGATAGCCTCTATCATAGGGAATTTATCAAGAATTATAGAGAGGCATGGGACAAACTGCTTATCACAGTGACAGACCAGTGCTACACAGAAATCTTTCCAAAGGATAAGCTCATCTATCTGACAGCTGATTCTCCCAAGGTAATGAAAACATTTGATCATGATAAGATCTATATTGTTGGGTCAATGGTGGACAGGAGCATAAAAACAGGAGTCTCTTTAGCACGGGCAAAGCGATTAGGACTGGAGACTGCAGCCCTTCCACTGGAGAAGTATTTGCTTTGGAATACTGGTGCCAAAAATCTCACACTGGATCAAATGATGCATATTTTGTTAACCTTGAAAGATACTGCTGACTGGAAGAAGGCTCTGGAATTTGTTCCGAAAAGGAAATACCGTGGCTTTGTAAACAAGCCTGTAAAGGAATTGAAAAAAACATTAGACCTGATCAACACACTCAAACTTGGAAAGGGACGGGAAAAAGTAGAAAAGCGATTTGCCAAAAACTACCCTCAGAGGTACAAACTAAAGCAAAAGTAGAGTGATAGGGAGGAAAATGAATTTTTTACACACAAACTGTGCCAGGTTCTTGGTACATCTGGAACTCCGTTCAGCTTTTAATCTCAGAACATGTTTTGTTGCTCATGTTTGAAATTACCATCATTAAGAGTTGGGTTTTTTAATTACTTTAGTAGTCTAGCTGTTTAAATTTATTCATACATTATTGAAATTATGTAAGAGAAATGAGGTAATCTGTTGTAAAAAAAATAACTCTACATGAAGACTGTCGGTCTGTTCAATTGAGCTGTGCTTGGACAAGGGTGATTGTTACTGAATGCAAAGGTCTTCAGAGCTCACTGCTTTGGAGGCTGTCTACAGTTTTATTCTGTAAGATCACTAAGATGAAGTAGAAGAGACCTCTCCCATTACATCCTGAATCCTCTTGTATGCAAATGAATTGATCTTTGATGGCTGAACTAAATGGTTAAAACTTTGCGTGAGTTTGGGGAACTGCACCATTTATTTCTGATGTTCTATCTGGCACAAATAAAGTCCCTGTTTGGAAGAAATCAGGCAAATTTCTTGACTGTGCTTAAAAAAAAAATTAATCTTACCTACTTTTGTGTAAGACTTTTATCCGGAGTGCCTGTTTTCAGGCCATGTAATGTAGATTTCCCAAAGTGCTGGAACTTCTGAGATGGTAAACTGTCCTATCAGTAAATACTTAGAAGAGCAGAGAGCCTTTTAATGTTTCTCACAGCTCAAAATATATTGGTCTCTGTGGAAGTCTGTTCAGGCTGCAGAGCTGCCATGGGCAGCTAAATACAGGTCTGGTGTCTGTGGGATTAGGAGGGCTTTCTTTGTGGGTGATGCTTAAAGTCAGTGATGGCAGATGATGAGTTGGTGGTGACCCACTCCCTGGTGACCTCTTCCTACATGCTGTTGTAAGGTGGGGGTTGGAAAGCAGAAGATTCACTACCCTGATACTGCCCTTCACTGCCTGTTGTGAGGTGTGGGGCCTGCAGGCATGGATCACTTCTGGCACAGGTAAAGACCTGGCTCCTTTCAGCTGTGTGTGGTTGGGAAGTACACAAAACTTCACCCTAGGGTGGTCCAGGTGATGCTTGAGAGCTGCCTTCAGCTGCCTGGGAAGCCCTGAAGTGCGAGGACTGGCTGTGGGAGTGCGTGTGCCTCACTCAGGCAGACTCTTTCCTCAAGGGAGTCAGAGACAACAATGGAGCTGCGTGCTGCTGAGTGTCATAGAACTGTGGAATGGTTTGGGCTGGAAGGGTCCTCATCTAGATCCAACCCCTGCCATGGGCTGGGTACCATTCCCCTTCTGTCATTTGCTCTTCCTCCATACAAACAGCCTCTTCTGATCTGTAAACCGGCTTGCACTCTGGGCTGGGGGAAGGTGGTGTCACTGCTCACTTGAACTCGTGTTACAGAATCGCAGACTGGGTAGGTTGGAAAGGGCCATGGTGGGTCATCTGGTCCAACCTCCCGAATCAAGCAGGGTCATCCCAGAGCACGTGGCACAAGGTTGCATCTTGACAGCTCTTGAATATCTCCAGTAAGGGAGACTCCATAGCCCCTCTGAGCAACCTGCCCAGTGCTTGGTCACTGCACAGGAAAGAAGCTCTTCCTCATGTTCAGGTGGAACTTTTGTGCATCGGTTTCTGCCCATTGCCTCTTGTCCCATTGCTTGGCACCACCGGATCCTTCTTCTTGGCGCAGCACCTCCACACACTTTAGATATTTATATACACGGAGGAGGTGTGAGGTAATGAATGATATTGTGAATCACGGGAGGTAATCGTTAAACCACGCGCAGTGAGGAGGGCGCAGCAGCGGACGTGGTTCCTTCGCATTGCCGAGACGCAGAGGCTCAGGGTGCGATGCCGGGAGTGTCGGGGGGTGACTTTGATCCCCCGCTTTCCCCGGGGGAAGGAATGGAAGCCGTGCCCAGGGGCGCGGCGGCTCCAGACGACCGTCAGCTCTGCGCGCTCCCGCTGCCCCCGGCGCGCTCCCGCGNGGCGGCGGAGGAGGCGGGGGAAAATGGCGGACGGCAGAGCCGAGGGGGAGAAGGCGAAGCGGCCGCAGCCCGCAGGAGGTGAACATGTAGCGCCTCTCGCCGCGGAGCCGTGGGGTGGGAACGGGCTCTGGGCTGGTCCGGTGGGGGGGTTCAGGTGTGCCTCACCCGGCCGTGAGTTGCACGAGCCGGGCCGTGCGGTGCCCGGCCCTGCGGGGAGAGTGGGTGGCCTGGGCCTGAGGGGACTGCGCTGGAGGAGAGGCCAGTCGCGCCTGCTGTGCTCAGCTTTACCGGCGCTTTTGTAAAAATATGCCAGCTTCTCCTTGTCCGTGCAAATGCGCTATTTCTCTCTCCTAAAAATACACGGAGTACTTACACCGTGTTCTGAGAAAAATACGACTGTTGCTCTCTGCAAGGATGAAGACGGAGCCTTAAAGATTAACTTTGAACAATTATGGTACCTTTTTTATAAATGGGTACAGTGAATATTCTTTAATTGCTGTTTTAAGCATTTGGGGCTTTTTTGCTTGGCAACAATCTGTAAGTTTGCTCTTTGGTCTTACAGTATATAATGACTGGACATTCCTGTAATTTCAGCAGTATTTGGTTCGAAAATTTTAATTGTATGTTTCTTTTCTTCTTTCTTCCCTTAAAGTTGAGAGGACAGTGGCTTTGCAAAGATAAAGCTTTTCTTTCTTGGTGTTTTCCTTTTTTTTGTTTTAGTTGAGTTTTAGTGTTTGTTGTTTTAGGGTTTTTTTGTTTTGATATATCTATAGGAAGAGGGCACTTCTTAGATCTGTTGAAAAATTAAATCGGGCTTGTGAACCAGTCAGGATCACCTCAACAGTGAATGTTATTTCTGATAATCTCTGACATTTGAAGAGTATTGATTTTAGGTAGTTCCTTGACTCTTGGTTCTCTGTTGGGCTTTGGTGGCTTTTTGGTTTTTATTTTTTGGTGGTGGTATTGGGTGGTTTTTTTGTGTTAGTAATACAGTAACTGGACATCATCAGCACATCAGTGATCCATACTGTCTTGTGTGCTGTTTTGTGTGCTGAAACATGATCTGAGTGAGGTGAGGTGCCTTGGCCCTAAGGAAGAATAGTTGTTCACTGAGGATTTTTGAAAGCAATTTGCAGTTCTTAGCTTTTTTGGCAAGATAGTGGGGCTTATCTTAAAATTAATTTAGCTGTGACTGGTTTGTTGCCACATGCCCCAGTGGTTTCCAGGGACAACAGATCCTGAAATGCTCTGCAGCTGGCACTGTCACTCTTGTCACTTCAGCCACCTGGGCTGTGGGAGTTGTCCACTCGTGTGGCTTGTTACTTTACGCATGAGTAAAACTTAGCTGGGAAGGAGGACAGCTTTTTATGTCTGCAGTCCATGGAAAGGGCACTAGCCAGTCTAGTTTGGAAGTAGTACTGCTGCTTTCTGTAGGTGGAGTATGACCTGCAGGAAATGATAAAGCAGCCTTGATATCTTGGAATATATATATGGACTGGCATGGGAGATGGTGGAGACCTGTCTAATGGTTAATATGGCTGTGTTTCTGTTTCCTGCGAAAATCAAACAGCACAACAGCTCCCTCCCCACTTTCCCCTATTGTCCTGTGCCCCTTACAGCTTTCTCATCAAGCAAAAGTGTTTCTTTCAGCAGTCTGGTGTTCATCCTTTGGCAAGCCCAGTAGAAATAACGCTCAGAATGCAGTGCTGATAGGAACTAATCCTGAGAGAGATGCTCTTTAGGATTAGGTGAGAAAACAGATGTGGGTAGATTGTATTAGGCTTCATCTTGTGCTTAGCAGTATTTGAGAATTTGCACTTTAAAGAAGTAAGCTGTAAGAAGTAGTGTAATAACCTTCAAGCTAGCACTAGTCTAGGAACTGGTTCCCTGTGCCCTGAATTTTGGGCTGCTATGGATTTTGTATATTATGAAAAAGAAGACTTAGCTCTATGGTTCCAGCACTTTTAAGGCCAGTGAATCTTCTACCTACCCTTGAATCAGTCTCTAGTGTACTGAGGCTGCACTTGGAACATTGTTTAATGTGATTTTATGGACTGACTTAAAGGATGCTCTCATAGTCTCTGCAGACTGCTGTTTGGTAAACTCTACTAAGACAGCTACCAGTACCCAAGGTCATTTGTGTAAATTTTGATTGTTTCTCTTTCCTCCTTTGTTTTTCATTTTTATATCTATATTTTCTGGATCAAATTTCTAGGAGCATTTTTTAATACAGTGAAACTGATTAAAGTTACAATTTTTTTGTGATCTGCCATATTTCTGAAGGTGAATGATAAACCCATTTTGGTTTCAATCACTTATTGATACCTGGAAGACTGGGGTAGAAGTGGTATATTCTGCTGCTTCTGATTTGGGAAATAGCAGACAAATATATATATTAGATTGAGTCCCTAGTTTTTCTCTTTCCTGATGTTGTTTGCTTCTTTTTTTTTCTCAGAGCTACAATCTTGTTGACCCCCAGTTCAGACTTTCTTCTCTCCCATTGCTTCATCTTACCTAGTGGCTTTTTGCATTAGCAGTGCAAAGAGCTTTATCCCCTGATGGTCGGAATTTGCTGTGCATGGAAGGTGCTCTTCTCCATTTGATGTGATGAGGAACTTGTGCTAGCTCCAGTTGTTTTAAACTGCTGCTGTGAGCACTTCCCTGTCCATTCCTTAATGTGTGTTTGTTTTTTCCCCCCTCCTGCTGCTGCAGTGGTTTGCTTATTGCAGCGGCAGGGAAATGTCTTTTTGCTGAAGCATTTACTCTGTTCACTGTGAGTTTTCCAAGGACACCTTTGTCTCTTGGTGCAGCTGAAGAAGCTGATTTTATAGGAATGGAAGTGTTACTTGAATGTTTTTTCTCTGTGGATCACTGTTCAGCTGCTATGTTTTCCATGACTATACAAAACCAGAAAAGATGAAATCTATACATATGCTTTTTTAGTGCTGATTCCTTCCTCAAGCAGAGCTTGGCAGATTTATTACAGATGAGATGCGGACAAGCAGTGACTTGAAAGATGATTGAGAGTTGGCCTCACTGTAGTCACTCCCATGATTTTAGAGTTCTGCTAGACAAGCATAGAGACTGGCATGGACATGATTTTGTAGAAATTTAGTAGAATTAATTTTAACGTAGATTATCTACTCTAGATTTGGAATTGGGATTCCAATTATGAAAGCTTATCTGTGGCAACTTAAAAATTTAAAAAGATTTAGTCATCTACATTTAATTTACTACATGAACTTTGACTTCCATACTAAACAAAGAGATGGTGCTTCAAGATTGTTTTCCTGGCTCATACAAGAAGTTCTTTACAAGTAGTGGAGTGCTTGCAGTTTCTTCTTCTCTTTGTGTTTTGCTGTCCACTACATATACATTGGTGGAAACTGCTGTCACTAAAAACATCTTACCTATTGCACCCAAAGTATAATGCTTTTTGAGGTTGCTGCTCCCATCAATCTGCTCAGTAAAAGTAGCTCATCTTGGTAAGTTGTTTCGACTTCACCAGGACCTGAAGAAGAGGCAGAAAAACCTGTGAAAACTAAGACTGTTTCTTCCAGTAATGGAGGAGAAAGTTCGAGTCGCAGCGCAGAGAAACGGGCAGCTAATGAAGAAGCTGAAGACTTCACCACAAAGCCTGCTCCTGCCAAAATGTCCAAGTTTGGATTTTCCATAGGCAGTCAGACAACAAAGAAGGCATCTGCAATATCCATCAAACTGGGAGCAAATGTAAGTTTACTGAGGGCTTTTAATTTTAGGGAAACTGAGGGAAAAGGGAAGTACTTTGGGGAGGCTTCCTTGCAGAGGAAACCTTGAATTCCCGTGAGGGTAACTTGGGTCAGGCTTAAGCAGGCGTTGCAGGGCCAGCTAGTCGTGCATGTGTAAGTACTTCAGGGTGATTAATAACAGGTCAGTAGTCTCAGGAATCATAAGACTTGATTGAAATGAACTGTAGATCTTTGAACATGCAGAATAATTTTATAATGAGATTTGATAAGTCTGCAATAATTTCCTTAGGGAAATGGGCAGACTTGTTAAGCTGTTCAGGCTACTTTGAAATGAGTGCTGGGAGCTTCATTGCATAGGATGCTTAAAGCTAGAAGAAAGCACCTAGATGGCTTAATAGGTTGTCTTCCACTCCAAAGATCGTATTTTATCACGGGGAATTGTAGCATATTTCCATGACTTTGCCTGTTCTTTGCAAGGTCAGTATGATTTATTTGTGTTAAATGCAAGAGATGGGGCTTTGTTACAGAGGTATCTAAGAATTCTGATCCCCTTGATTGTCCAGCACAAGGTATCCTTGTGCTTGTTCAGATGGGAATCTGATGACTCTCTGTGCTTCCAGAGTAGTCCTCCACTGGCTTGGCCAAGGAAAAGCCAGGGGCTGCCTCTCTGTTTAACACAGTTCATTTACATTTCCCACCTGTCACTGTGATGGATATGTTATGAGTAGCTGTCTGCACCAAATTCAAACTCTAGTCATGAAAGGCTTGCACCAGCAATGCCAGCATTTTAGAAACCTGTAGAGGATTAAAAGGATGCTCTGTTATTTTGAGATGGAAGGGAGATGTGGGCTGGCAGCATTCTAGGGTATATAAATGCAGCCAGGTCAGCTCAGACTTCGGAAAAATGGACAACGCTTCCTTCTCTGGCCTTCTAGCATGCTTCAGTTTCTCATTTCCAAAGTGGCAATGAATTTGGCTCAGGATTTCTGATTCACTGAACTTAGTGGGTGACGGACAGTGCTGAAATTTACCTGTTTCTCTTCAGTCATTTTTATTCCCCTAGTACATTCCCCATTCCTTGGGCACATATGCTTTAAAAATGGTATTTATTTGTTGTGCAGTATCAGTAAAGAACAGCTGTAGGCAGTTGCATAAGGGCTCTGCTGCAGTACCAGCTTCTAGGAGTGTGTATTAAAGAATTACCAGTAAAGGCAAAATGGAGAAAGCACTGTATATGATTGGTTTAGTACTACAGTAGCAGTCTGTTATTAGGTACTTCTGTTACTAGGTACTTGGTTTTTTTCTCAGTGGTGTTGAAGTAACTCTTGCTAACACTGTTGTAGTACATGTAACAGTTGTGAGTTTGACAGCTTCCTACACTTTAAATAGAGGAATAAAAAATTGGAAATGAAAGAAATACTCTTTAAAGGAACTTATATTAATTGGACTGTGTGCTAGATACTGATAGTAGTTTAAAAGCATGGAATTGTTTTAAGGCAGAAAGCCGTCATGTTGTTAAAGATGCAGTAAAATTTTGAATACCACAAGTTATTCAGGTTCTGTTTTAATTGTTCATGTCATGCACCAGTGGCTGAGTACCCCTGCAGTGTGCTAGAAAGTTAAGACCTGCATGTGGGGAGTTGTAATATGAGAGGGCTCAGCTTGCTGCTCAGAGTGGTCACACATAAATAAATGAGCAGTCATTTTCCTTTGTTTTTAGAGAATCCTTTATGTGCTTGATTCAGGCAAAAACTTTCCCCCCAGTTGCCCATTTCAGTGAAGATGTTTGATTTAATTTTACCAAAATACTTAAAAAGCCAAGGGTAGCTTTTTTGAGTTAGTAGACTTATGTTACTTGTGCATTTTGTCTTTTCCAGAAGCCTAAAGAGCCTGTTCCAACCCTGGCTCCAAAAACCCTTTCTGTAGCAGCAGCTTTCAACGAAGATGAAGATGTGAGTAATAAGCCAGTGATCAACACAAAATACCATGGTGTGGTAGGCAGAGACTGGGTTATTTGTGGTTCTTAACATAAATGTCAGGAATTTTCAACCTAGAAGCATCTCTTGGCTCTGATTAAGAATGCACAATAGCTCTGTGTTTGTTCAAGAAATCATTAAAATGTTGATAACTTCTCCCTGAAAATAAGATGCACAACATAATTTGAATTAATACTCGCTCTCTCTAGGCTTGATTAGGGGGAGGCCAAGGAAAGTTGTGCCTCTGATTTGGTAAATATTTTGTTGTCATATTACTGCTCCTTCTTTCATGGAGTTGAACAAAGGAATTTGTATTTTGTTCCGTAACTGTGTAGGAGCTGCATTGTGTCCAAAGTCACTTTGCTGTCCTGTAGGGCTGTAGTCCAGCCTTTATCTTGTCAGGTTTGAAGTGTCCAAAGGCGGGCGCCCAGCCCCGCTCTGACCTCCTTTGTCCCTGCAGAGCGAACCAGAGGAAATGCCCCCCGAAGCCAAGATGCGCATGAAGAACATTGGAAGGTAGGGCAGCTTTGAACTGTGCTTGGGAGAAGGGTCAGTGTGTGGAACACCTGCCCAGCTCAGGGCAGATCTTGAGGATGGTTGGAGAATACAAGGAGGTAGAATAGGTTAAAGAAGCATTTTTCCAGAACAAGATTTTCAAATGTGTAATCTACAGGTTAAAAGTACTACATTTGCATTTGAACTTTGAATCTTATTTACATTTTTAAGGAGGAAATTGAGTCTGCATTAAATAGAAGCTTTTTTTTTTCTTTTTTTTTTTTTGTAAGTGTAATAGGTAGGAATTCCTGTTTGTCTCTAGTTTGTATTTTTCTGGTTCTCCCTTTTATAAATTGCCTTGAAGTAGGTAGTCTGGTCAGATTTTTAAACTCATGTGCAAGGGGAAGATAAGAATCATCTCTCAGAAAGACAAAGAATTGCTTCTTTACTTTATAAAAAGTCATGTAATTCTTCTGCTTGTCCAGATTTGAGATGGTAGGGGACCAGTCCTAAAATAAGTAGGGACCTTTTCAGAGGAGGCTTCACTTAAATTAGGGATCAGTTTTGAGAATTTGTATTTCAGAGGTGTTCATCATGATAGACTGCTTTTAAAGTCAGTCACTCTGAAAGTTCTCTAGTTTGGTGGTTTTTCTTTTTTCTCCAGTAACAAATTCAGATCCTCAGTTTAATCTTCATAGCTGACAGCAGTTACTGCCACTGCCACCTCCTCTCCTGCCCCATCTCATTGCTGTATTTTGACATACTGTGAACAGATCAATTCTGTGGCCAGCTTACAGTTGCTAATAGTGAGGGCTCCTGATGTAACAGAAGGAAATTTGAGTGGTAGAGGGGCAGACTGGGCTTGAAATTGGCATTTTCAGTGTCATGTGGCACAGTCTACTGTAGTTGAGCTGGCTTTCTCAACTGCTCGTTTTACTTTTTACAGGGATACACCAACCTCAGCAGGACCAAATTCGTTCAATAAAGGAAAGCATGGATTTTCTGACAACCAGAAGCTATGGGAACGAAATATAAAATCTCATCTTGGAAATGTCCATGACCAAGAAAATAACTAAATGATGTGGATTACAAGTTGGGTGTTTTGGGGGGAGGGGAGGGTGTAACATTAAAGGAACAGTTTCCTTTTTTAAGAATGGTATGAGACTATCTTTGGAGCCACTTTTTTAAGACTTTGAGTGGTACACTAATAAATGAGTTTGGAATTAGAGGTAATTTATGTTTTGTATACAGATTTCAAGGCATTTGCTAATTTTGTAGTTCATGTGATTAGTTTCAAAAGGTTACAGATAATAAAGAAATTGGAGTGGTACCTTTTTAAGATAATTTTTTTTGTCAGTGATTAAATAAGATGGATGAAAAAGGTTACTGTCTCTTTAATCAGGTTAAAATTGAATGCTCTTGCATTCTCACTTCTGGCTCCCTCTTCATAACAGAAGAAACAGTTGACTCCTATGAATTCTGCTAAAGAGAGTGAGCATTGTCTTGTACTAGAAGTGTTACTGGACTATTACTTTGAATATAATCTTACACAGGAAATAGTAAGAACTTGGATTTTTTTTTTCTCCCTGCAATCACCTTTTGTTAAGTCTCTGCAAACTAGGAATTACATTGCTCTGAGTGGCTCTGGTAACTTAGCTCTGATTTTGTTTAAAACTTCATGTAGGGTGTGTAACCTTCAGTGGCCTGTTCTGTCCTAAGGAAATGGGCCTTGTCTGTATATTAGATACAGTCTGTAAAGAATATTCATTACAGAGGTAAATCAGTATTTTCAGTGTGCTCCTTTTAAATCATTAGCCTTGAGTAGTGCTTGTTAGCATTTCCTAGTGGTACACAAAAGCCACCACCAAAAATACAAGCTAATGTACATTAAGCTTCACCTTTGACTGAAATATTTTTCTTTACTATGCCTAGAAGGAATAAAAGCCACACCAAAAATCAGTAACTCACTGCTTAAGTATGAAAAATCTAAGATGCACTTTCCCTGTCTTGCCATTTGAGACAAAATGCCTTGATGCCTATGACCTCAGTGGACACTATCAGGTCAAAGAATGCTGTATCTGCAGTTCCTGATGTTTCTAGCAAGTATCAGCTTCAGTAATAAAACTTGACCTTTTCCTGCCTGTCTTCCTTTTGCAGTGATTTTCAGCAGTGACATGAATCTGGTCAGTTTATTTCTTAGCTTCCATACTGCAGGACAGTGCTGAAGGATTTCAGTGCTAGCAATGACCATCTAAATTTCAGTCTAATCTAGATTGTGTATTTGTAAAAACATTTTATTAACAGAACTGGTTAAATAGAACATTATCAACAGCAATACCACCACCTGCCCCAACAGCACTACCTCCCATACCCCAAATAAGCATAAGGTTCTTTTTAAACTCAAATACCTGATAGTGTCAACCACTAAATTAATTTCAGCTGGGAAGTGGTTGTAGCATTCAATATGAAATTGCTTTCATCCCACCTCTAAAACTGTCTTCTTGCTAAAGTTGAACTTGCAAGTGCAGAAAGGAAAGTGCATCTTGAAATGTATTTTTTTATTATTATTATTATTATTTTAGGAAAGCTCTGACCACTTAGACTTTTGAGTTTGTAAGTTCTAAAAATATTTTTTGTATTTTTGTATTGTATGTGTAATCTTTTTTCTTTTGAAGTCTGATGCAGTTGAATACCTGTAACTGTTTTCTTTTAAAAGCCTTGTTATAAACTTAACATAAAAATGTATACATTATTTTTCTTCCATAGCAGAAATATTCGGTTTATTTAAAACACACTTTCAAAACTGACTTTCAGGACTTCCAAAACCAATTTGGGCATTACTGGAACTAGGCAAGACAAACCTTTCACTTATTTTCATCACATGTGGTTATGTTTGTTTAAATAAATCCCTTTAAGATAGTGGTAATCCATAGTGAAGAGCTATTTTCTTGTGCTCCTCAGTAGCTGGTTCATACTATATCAATCACTTGCATAGGAACAAAGCAAGACAGAACTTCAAATAAGAATGACTCAGAGATCTGTTCCTTGTTTTAATTAACCTACCACCACTTTCTTTCACATTGTTGTCTGAAGTAGATGTTCCTACCCAGAATCTCCTTGTACTTCAAAATCATTTAGGAAGTTGCTAGGCGAAGAGCAGACATGCTATGAAATACCTTCCATGCAACTGAGAGAGCAAAAGTTATATTTATCTTCTTACTTCCATGGTCAATAAATAATCCTAGACCTTGTGAGAGACTGCAGAAACTTCTAAATCTCAGCTGAAGGTGAGCAGTGATCCTGCCTCACCCAATGCAAGTGTTCTCTTCCTTCTCTGGGCTTCATGGGAGCAAATCCATCAGGATGGCCTCAGTCTCCTCAGGATTGGGTGTCAGACAAGCTGGATTTTGTCTGCTGGTGTTTAGTGTCTGACACTTGCAAGAACAAACTGATCTGAACAATATCATCAAGGTAAATGTTAGCTGGGATTAACTTGAAGCTGTAGCTCTTGTTAGAGTAGTCATGGTTTTTGTATGCAGAGAGCCTTTTTTTTTTTTTGTTCTTGGTGTGTTTGTTTTTTTTTTTCTAAGGATGTTCAAGAATCCAGAAACTCATGATAAATGACCTGATTTAGCTGAAGTGCTTCCAGGAGGTGTGCTGAGACCTTGAACTGCTTAGCATAGCACGCTGTGTGTGCCTGTCAGTGGTTGAAATGCCAGCTTGTGTGGTTTTATCCCATGGGGCTCATGCTTGCTTTGCAGGAATTGGTACCTGGGCAGCCTGCACAACACTGATGACATAAGGTGAAGGTGGGAGCAGTTACCCAGTAACCTTCTCTGTGCTACCCTGCAGCTGTTCTGAGCCTGCTGGCTTGCAAATGGATCCAAACTCATCTAACTGTATTAAAATAATAAAAAAGCCCAACAACCGCTCCCCTCCCCCCCCAAAATAAAAAAAAAGCAGCAAACAAAACCAGTAGGCAAGAGACATTCCCTCCCAAAACTCCAGAACAAAACAGCCCCACCAAACAGTGCAATGAACTGTGATGGCATGTTTCAGGCAGTGCTGGGTGTGGCCCTTACCTAATTTCATTTCTGCAAAGTATGGGAGGTGCATTGTGCAGCTTCTCAGAGTGGAGATTTTTATCAGCAGGAAGGAGTCCCCAGCCTGTCTCTAAGGTAACTGAGGGGTGCCAGTTCCCATCTTGAGCCATATCAGAGATGACCCACTCCCGGTGTTCACTGAACTCTGGCAAAACCAGCCGTGGTCCTGCTGGGAACACCAAGGCAGCAGCCACAGCTGCCATCAGGCCTGGTGAGCTTCATCTCCACGGCTGCCAGGTTTGTAGAGCACCCCTT
Organism: Hypocryptadius cinnamomeus; assembly: GCA_013400635.1. NCBI lineage: Eukaryota > Metazoa > Chordata > Aves > Passeriformes > Zosteropidae > Hypocryptadius > Hypocryptadius cinnamomeus. The sequence goes on from VYZP01021940.1 coordinate 44,144, forward strand.
TGTCAGAACTCACAGGAGTCTGCTGAGCTCCATGTGCTGTCAGTGGCTTTACCAAAGTTGGCTTTCCGAAGAGACGTGGGAGGAAAAGTCAGTTTTTGAGAAAATGGAAACTTCTGTTTCCTGAAGAGGCAAACAGGTTTTAAACTATTGGAATTCATGGTGTCACTAGAACTCTTTATGGGTTACTGTAAGATAAGATAAATCTGTTTGAAGAAGCTAAATGGTTTCAAGAAGGCTTTTTGTCTGTGCATTTGGTCGCTTTAAAGGGTGTTCTGCAAAGAGGTTTGGTTTTTTTGCATTCCTTATATAACTACAAGTTGAGGAATGCTGAGTAGTTCTGCTCTTAAGCTACAAAAGGGAAGGTTATGTTCTAAACTCACCAGAATTTGTTCTCTAGTGTCTCTGTCATGACTCACTAGAACACCATAAATATTGGATAATGAACAGTTTGCTTTTTTACTTTATCCTATTAACACATCCCTTATTTCTTCTGCTTTCATTAACAAAAAGATCTACCGTTGTCTAATTTTGAAATACTGGCATCTCATATAGTGCTTACTTAGGAAAGCAGCTCAGTCTATTAATAATGTGGAGCTGTTGCCTGGGGGTAGGTGCATAGTTATCCATGGAATTAAAAGCACGGAACATCAACTGTTACACTTTAACTCTGGACACAGCATGTTCAGTTTGTGTTTGCAAACTTGCATTTAGCAGTCTGCAGTGGTGGGAGCCCAAGATTTACTGCCCGAACCTCTGCAGCTTTTGAGGTCTGGACACTCCAACAGCAGCTGCCCCTTAGGCTGGGTAAGGAGGAAGCAGGAGTGGCTGGTAATCAAAGCATGGACTTCCTGATACAGTGGCATGGAACAAGGTCTGGAAAACCTCTGCTTGGCATGTGGCTCAGTTCTTAAATTTGTGTCTTTGGATTGGATTTCCTGATGAGATGGATATACAGAAAGTCTTTGTGGTTCTGTAGCAAGAGCTCCACTAAAACTTGAAGTCATGAGCCCATATTGATGTTTTCCTGGCAGTACAAGTTACTAATCTAAAGTTAATGCAAGTTATAATAAAAATTTAATTCTCTCTCCTTTTCCCCCCCAGCATCCCCTAATTTGTAAAGATGGTAGTTGCATATAAGGTGTTGGCTGATGCTCAGTAGCTCCTTACAGAATCAAAGCAGTGCTTTGGTGACAGAAGTGTCCCCACTCACAGCAGCTGCCATCTCCACAGCTGCAGGCACTGAACAGGTAACTGTGAAACAAGGGCCTAAAGGGGTGCTTCAGTTCTGTTACTCAGGTGCTTGTGTGACAATCCTGTTCACGTGTAAAATTTAAAGCCACGCCAAGAAGAGCTTGCACTACTCCACATCTAAAAGCACCACTTAACTCAGCAGTGCTGGAAGGCAGGGCACTTGACCCCTGAGGAGAGACAAAACCTGCAGCAGAAAACTTTTCCTAGGAGAACAAGAGAAATTTCCTTTCTGCTAAGTCCTTTAAAGGTCACTTGAGACTTGTAAGAGTGCTCCCCAACAGCCCTGCACTTGAGGGTGATAACAGTGACCAGAGCCTCTGCCTGCAGCAGCTGGAATTTTTCTGCAGGAGAACAGGCCTCGGTTAAGAGCTGCTCCAGAGATGCTGGGGGGGTTCCACCACATTGTTGGTCACAGCTGTAAGACTGGCTCCTGAGTGTCAGCATTATACACTGGTGCTGCAGAAATTCATGGTGCTTCCTTCAACAGCAAGGAATGACATGGTTTTAACTCCCGTAGAAACAAAGAGGGGCAAAAAATCATCCATGCATCACTTGGCTGCTGTGCATCTGTAGTTGCATCTCTGTGGAGCAGCAGTTGTTCAACAGAAGCCTACCTTACTCCTTCAGCACTCAGCCTTCTGAAACCCCCACTTTTCTTTAATTATAGACTTAGCTTGGTTACTTACAGGGGCTCACAGAGGAGTTAAGAAGCTCCTAGCGTTCCCTTAGGATGAACCACAGAAGATCATCAGGCTTTCTGCAACATCAGTGCTGCCTTGAAGTTCCTGTAACAGCAAAGGGAAAGGCACAGGACACTGTTCCCAGGCCTGGAGGCAGCTGTACAGCTCATCCTTCAGCCAGGAGTGTGACACAGGAGGACAACCTCCATGTCACAACCCATTCTCAGATATCCGTCCCAGGGCACAGCCAAGATGGAAGTGCTGGCTGGTGCTTGCTTTGGGGTGGTGTTGTACACCCAAGTCAAGAGAAATAACATCTGAAACAAACCAGAATGGTTACAGCCGGGTACCAGGGGGCCAAGCAGATACCTCATCCACCCGAGGGCTTGCAGCCAAAGCAATTTCAGTATCAATATACACGGTGTTTCATTAGCCTGTGCTCTTGTACAGCCATGTTCTGACACAATTCAGGAGGGCAGTGTGTTTCCTTTCCTCATACAAGGTAACTCTTAGGGCCTTAAGCAAGAGTTAAAAAGCAGGTGTTAGTAGAACTATCCAGGCCAGACCCTGCCTGTATATGCAAAGTGAAATACTGCAGAGGAATCTGCAACACCTTCTTTCCCTGGAGAAAAAGAAAGTTTCTTGAAAGAGCAATTAATTGCAAGCTGTTTATTTGGTGACAGAAATAACCATAACTTTATACATCTAACACTAAATAAAACCAGCAGAATGTACAAATCTGATTCATTATGTACAGGAATTCACTAGGAATACTTAATGAACAACTTCTCATTAACTTTATTTTTAAAAAAAATCAAATACCAACTGCATATTTGCAGTCTGACTTTTGCAGAAGGGTAGTGAATGTCTGAAGTGCTGAAGTCCAAAGAAAAACATAAGGCAACCCCACAGAGATGGGAACAGCAAAGCCAAGAGTGACACTCCCTACTTAGCTCACACCGTTCTGAAAAGGTAAGGCACAGCATGTTAAGAAAGGGGTGCCACAACATTCAGCTTTGATATTCCTGGCTGAGTCTTGTTTAGAAAACAACCTTTTGTTATTAGTTTGGTTGGTGGTTGTTTTTAAACAGCAGATCATTGAGTCAGTAAAAGTGTTTTGACAATGGATAAGAAGGCTCCAAAATTCAGATTCACTTTTGCTTCCTCCATAGGTTGGGCAAATAAATAAATGCACCAAAGATTAAACTAAGGTGCTGGTAATATTATTTTTGTAAGGTAACACACTAAATATACAAATAACGTTCTAGCACTATTTACAGCTATTTTTCCTTGAACACTTCTTCACTTTAGTAATACATAATTATTTTTAGGATACAAACATTGAAGTCTTCAAGTTTATCTAGTGCTCTTTTAAATCTTTTTCCATAATAATGGCAGTATTTTAATTTTAAGCAGGATGGCTATCTCCAGATTCTTTACCATACAAAAATTCAAGTTACAGCTAGCAGTAATTTTTTTTTTTTAATATTCATTTTAGTTTTACTCCATTTGGTAATTAGAAAATAATACAATTGTAAAGGGGTGCAGGATATATAAATAACCACATTATTTCTCTGAAATAAGACCCTGACTTTTGAAATAGGCATCTAAAAATTAATTTGGATCCAAGACTCAAACATAAAAAATTGTCAACAACCGCTTATCTACAGAATTGCAAAGTATAAAAAGAACAGTCCATTCTGTAGCTTAGTAGACAGATATCCACATAATTAAATAAGATGAAAAGTAGAAAGACTAATTCAAATGAGGTGGTTACTTTGCCACAGGGTTTGCTGAAATTTTGTTCAGATCTGTTTCACAGGTAGCAGAGTTATATGCATGTCACTTTATTTATGAAATTTACCCTGCAATATTACAAGTTTCTGGCTGCTCAGGTATCTTACTGCTGTCCTGGTTAGGAAACATGTGATGCCACTATAGAATGAGAAGACTACAGCTCTGATTGTTCACATGCAAAGCAATTTCAGCTTCCTTGACAGACATGCTGCTTGCTTAAAAAAGCCACACAGCAACAAAGGAACCCACACCTTGCACAGATTAAGATGTGCCCTGTTTGTGGTATTAAACCAGGGACACAGAAACCTGGGCCAAGCACAGCTGTCATTCACACTTACCTGCAGGAACAGCCAGTAAGGATTTTTCTAACTATGTGGTTTAACACCAGGTATCAACCGTCCCTAGAAGTATTTCTCTTAAAGCAGCAGTAATAAGGTCTTCTAGAGATTCTGGTAATTTTGAGACAATTTAATTTTTACCCCATTCTAAGATTTTCATATTTCCCTACCCTGATACTGTCACGTGTCCTGCTTGGGAATTAGCAGAGCTCCTCCTTTCAATACAGTACAAGACAACATCAGTCCATAACGACCTGGACTTAGTTCCTGAAAAAGTGTGCCATTAGACCTTTTTCCTTTGACAGTTCCTACATCAAATGTAAAGCAAAACCAGAAGCATTCCTCATGAGGCTGCCTGTGTTGGGTTCACCATCAGTGCTGGCAATAGCTTCCAATCAAACACGGAGCCAAACGTGACTGTGCGCAGAGGCTGCAGTGCAAACTCCTCCCTCGCAAAAGGAAAGGAGTTTACTTCTCTAAGCAGCCTCCCTGTGGTGGGCTGTCCTCTGGTCAACTTCAATTCACAACCATCGTGGAGAACCAGATCACAGCCATCTTCCTCAGACTCAGCAGGTCCCTGCCCATTATCTAGAAAACATTTTACAGCATTTTGCTGAACCTTGGACCAGCCACCCACACACCTGGAATTTAAGTAAGTTCTTCAGAACTGGGATTCACTAACTACCAATGGTGCATTTGCCCAGAGATAAAAGCTTCAGTTTTTCTGTACGCCACATGAAGCACAAGCCTATACAAAGCATTCTACCACCTCCCTTGTCTTGGGAGTAAACAGACAGAATCCAATACAGGAAATTTGCTCACAAACTTGATGAAATGCACAGCAAAACAAACAAAAAAACTACCAATAGCTGTGCATTTCTAGTTTTTAGTGCAGCCTTTTTATATGTTTTTCTTTTTAATTTTTCAAAGTTACAGTATGATACTTCATGACACAAAAACATTATTTTAATTTTTTTTTTTTAAGTTACAGCCAGTACAGAAATCTCAGCTTTCAAAGCTTGGCCCATACTGGAGTATTGGTACTTTTTCACCTAACGTGTGGTGCAGTATTCTGTCGTCACAACATTCAGTACTGAGGATTAACCATTTGAAAACAGGCATCACTGAAAGCCTCAGATAACCCATTATACACTTGGCTCTCACAGATACAGAACCTCACCCTTCTTTCTCTCTCATATACTAAATTGACTCTGTTGTTGTTACATGGGCCACTTCTACTTCTACAGTTTCAATGGCCTGTGTCACTTCAGCCATTTTCTGTCCCTGCTGTTGTGCCAGTACATAATTTACCACCTGCATGATGCTTTGGTCAGAAAGGGTAGAGACTGACGTGCATTCCTCAGTAGCTGCAACTGCTTCGATGGCTTCCAGCGTCTCTCCTGTCACTACCACAGTTTCGCCCTCGCCAGCGCCAAAGCTGATCTCGGTTTCTTGCTCCTGGATGTCTGAGGCTAAAATGCTGATGGCATGTTCCACCTGCGTGCCCTGGTTGTGAAACTGCAAGGTATCTTTTTCCAGCATGATTTTGCAGGGTATGTAGTCCCTGTGGAGCTTGGTCATGTGCTTGCGCAGGGTCCGCGCGTCGATGTAGGCCTCGTTGCACACGGGGCACACGTAGGGCCGCTCCCCCGTGTGCGTCCGCACGTGGCGCTTCAGGGAGCGCGCGTCCGCCCAGGCCACGCCGCACGTCAGGCACTCGAACGGCTTCACACCTGCATGGGGCAAGCAAGCAAAGGTCACAGAGCTGGCCAGCAGCAGCAGCAGCAGCGACAGGGAGAACAGCAGCGCGGAGGAACACAGCAATACTGTGATGTTTGCCGTGCAAGAAAGAGATCCTGTTCACCATTTCTGTGTAACAACGTAATGCAAGCATAATGCATTCAGTAGTTAAGATTCTCCACAAGTGCCCAGCCCAATCCAACACTTTACTTTGTGGTATTCACGTGCCCTCTGAACAGAGAGAAGCTGTGAGACAAGCAGAGAGAAGGAAAAACATAATTCTTATCTCGCTTGCTGTGCTGAAGTGGAATGCAATATGGAGACTGTTTACCCGAAGTGAGGATGTTTTGTTCCCTTGGCCTATCAGGGCCAAGAAGTGTGTGTGAGTCCAGACTGTCACAAGACAGCGAGAGAGAATGAGAGATGAGTGCAGTTCTGTGCAGCTGTGAGCAAGGGTGAGTGCAAGGCAGATTCACTTTAGATATAATGTATATAGCATAGAATAATAAGTAATTCTTTAGCCTTCTGATGATGGAGTCAGATGCATCATCATTCTCTCCCCTTCGTCAGAGGTCACCCGTGCATTGATATTACTTTAAAAAACTTTTCAAGATTCCTTTTAATGCAGTTTCTTCCTCATTTTAAGTGCACAATCCTTAATGGAATTCTGATCATTTTGATGCCTTTCTGAAATCATGTTTTTCTTCAAAGAATTTGTCACCTGCATTTCTAGTCATCCTTCCCTTCTGTCAATCCCTCTGTAAACCTACAGCTTTACCCCTCCTCTTCACTGCATATGTTCAAATACAGCACCTGATGTTTGTATGATCTTATTTTCCCTCATAACATCTGAGTTCTGTGGTCTGTAATATCTAGTGAGGCGTGTGGGTGGTGACAAACACCATCTCACTACTGGCTTTTCCTCTGTGACAGTTACTGTAGATTTAGGCTAGGTACCTACCACAGGACACTTTTGCTTTTTAGAAACAAACAAAATATCTATTTCAATAGTTAGACAGCTGTCAGATTGACTCTTAAGAGCTCTTTAAAAGGAAACATGCTTCAAAAAAAAGTGGGTTTTGCCCTGGGACAGGAGAATTTAGCTTCTTAACACAGCTGAAAGAACCAAATACTCAAAAATCAATTTCATACTTTACATCTGAAGTAAAAATGCACATAATTCTTTAACAAAAACCATAAAACATTTTCATATTTTCTCCAAACATGATACAATTTATCACTTGTCATAAATTAAGAAGCGGATCAATTTCCAACACTGGTCCTTTTTGTCTTTTTAAATTTAGGCCAGTCATTCTCCTATCTGAAGAGTATTTTGTTAACTGTGTGTGCCTTTGAAAATGGAGAATGCTTTAGTGCATCCAATTCTTCGCCAGATTTACCCCTCTTAGTCACCTGTACCAATGTTCCTCTTCTATTCAGGTACTGAGGACAAATTGGCACAGCCCCTGTGTGTGACTGGAGCTTTAGAAACTCCAACAGCAACTTCTGGGAATCACTGACAGCAAGTTACCAGACCAGGATTCACATAGAACTGGAGAATCTCTAAAAACTTCTCTGTGTCTTGCCAGACAGGGCACACGGACTCAAAGAAACAATTACCCCCTTGCACACTGTGTTTTTAGGGGTAGAGGGATATAATGACTATTTGTGTTCTACATACCTTCATGATTGTTCATGTGTCTCCTATATTCCCGGAGTTGTGTGAATTTTCTTCCACAGTGCTCACAAACTCGTTCCAGATTTTGTTTTGCTCTTCCTTTTTTACCATGTGTGGCTTTCTTTACATGTCTTCTGTACAAAGCTTTCTCATAAAATTCTTTTCCACACACATTACACCTAAAATGTGTTAATGTGAGAAATCTATTAAAACCATTATTGTACATTTATGTCTTTTAAGCCAAAATGCATTTTATTTACGGTAGGCAAAGTTTAATGGCAATACTGTCTTATATGGTACGTAGTTCCATAATCAGAAATAACATTGTTGGACTGAACCACATTTTGTCTTATCCACAGCCACAAAGCTTCCACTTACCCTTCTAGAGAAGTGAGATTACATAGGTTTCTAACTTCACTGATTGTATTTCTCCTCTTATGACTTCACTTAGTTCCAGCACTGTGTCCCAGGTTAGCAGCCAACCCACGCTATGCAAAGTCACCCACCCATCCTCAAGTACTCCAGACCCCAGTCACCATCAATCCATTGATACTTCAAAAGTGGACTAGGCAGTGCCTTGTTGACGGGCTGTGGATCTCTATAGCCTCACTCTGATTAGTACATTTCAGTTGTTAAACTAATTTCCTCTTACCTATAAGGGTCTGTGACAGAATGAGACTTTACATGAGAATACCAGTCTTTCTTCCAGCTGTAACATTTTCCACAGAACTGACACTGAAATGGCTTCACACCTAAATGTTTATTCATATGCTGCCGAAGATCCCGAGCTTCATAGAAACTCTTGTCACACCTGTAACAGCAAATGTTTTAGCATCCCATACAAGAAAGGCACTGATTTCAAACGCCCTGGGACCCTCTTCCTTAATAGCAACTGAAGACTGAGAACACCTACTGCATCATCAGTATTTATTTAAAACACAATCCCATTCTAAATTAGGAAAAATTAAAAAGAACAGCAGTTTATTTGAAAGCCTGGAATAAAACTTGAGGACCTCTGAAACCCTTTTGTCTGTTATGAGTAACTATATTCTTTCTGCTGTTTTAATGGTGAATAATCAAAGGCAAACCAACTGGGAGACATCAGAAATTTGTATTATACCATATGAACGTATGAGGACAGTAATAGCTGCTTCTTTCCTTAACCAAAGAGGACTGACACAAAGATAACTGGAATTTGTTGTTTTTAATGCTCAAATGTAGGGGTTTTTTTTCAGAAAATAAAAAAACCCAAATTCATAATCCTGCAAGAAAGCATCTGAAAGTATCAATACTCATTCTCTAGCTTGTTGCTTGTACACATCTTAACCAAGACTAACTTATGGTTTTGCCTTCACTTACACTTTGCCATAGTATGACTATACAGCTCCTCTTGGTATGAAGACTACAGAGTTTGGTCTAATCAAAAACATGGTTTCTCCTTTTGAAAGAAATTCTGCTGCTCATCTCTCTCTCTTCCTCATGTAACAAAATACAGCTGCATGACTCAAGAAAGGACAGAGGCAGAGCAATGCTAGCAAGCAAAGGTGCTGGCAAAAAACTTCTATGGTATCAACCACTGGAATGAGGGAATCTGAAAATGGAAAAAAGCTTCCATATAGGAACAAAAGATTTGATATTACATTGCCTGAATAATGGGCATTCTGGAGAGGGAAAAAAAAAAAAAGGGTAACAGTCCTTGAGCCACCCAAACAACCTCCTCCTCCTCCTAGGCTGGAAAGTCTCACCTCCAGTTCAAATGGGGCTCTCAGAGATCCTCAGTTAGCACATCCACATAAAAAAGTATCAGAAAGACCCCTTAGGGACTTGAATGGGGTTGGCACTCGGTGCTCTCTCCTCAAGGACTGTGTATTTGGAAAAGTCATTACAGAAGTAAAAAACTCAAGCTATCACCATACATTGTCATGCATTACTGCAGTTTAATCAAACACACACTTCACTGCAAAACTTCCAGGAACATTTTAGGAAAATAATTCATGGTCAGCTTTGCTCAACTGACCAGAAGTTCAGACTGAAGCCTGACAGGGAGGTTTTCATTCCAAGCCACCAAACTAAAAAACTGAAGTCTGGTTATTGCTTAGTGAAGCTCTATAAACCACTGGTGACAACATGAATTACATCCTTAGCAGAGACCTTTGCTGGAGAAGCAGCAAGGACTGTGTCTGTTTTGAACAAGCTGGGGAGTCAAAATATCTTCTCTGTCAAGGTGATCTCTTGCATCCATGGTCCTACTGCCTTGAGTAAAAAATTTTTGTTTTATAAATATATTTCACTTTCAAAACTAAAATTCCCTTCCATAGTAGGGAATTTCATGAAACAGTGTCTGTGCACCATATTAGCTCTGTTCTTCATATTTTTAAAATTAGTGCTTTTAGTATTAAAAATCACTAAATAAAAACCCTGTTGACAGAACTGAAGTAAGTTTTCATAATTTAGAAAATATTATTTTTGCTAGTATGCAGCAGCACTGAGATACTTTAAACAACTCTTTCGATTATCGCTTTCTTTAAAACCTTGAGTTGCTACAGGCAATCATATAAATTGTTCCACTCCTCTTAATATCTGACAGAGCTTCCCAGGGACCTCATTGTGAGTTCCAAAATTAAACATCATTTGTCCTTCTGCAGGGCACTTGAAAGGTTCCCTACAGTCTGCTTGGCCATGGAACAAGTATCCATGTTTTGTTAATGCACTAAGAACACACTTTCCAGTTACAGCTTCTGCTTTGCTAAAGTCCACAATGCTATCATGTAAATAATAATAAATGTCATTAATAATAAAAACAAATGTAATGTATTGCAATATTTAAGTGGTCATATATGTTTTATAATCAAGAGAACTGCAACAGTCAGTGAGTCTCAGTTTGCAACGTTCCCAAACACACCCATGTTTCAGCAAACACTGAACACAAGTGCAGGACACTGCAGACTCTACAGCTTCAAATCCAACTGGAATTCACTATCACACTACAAGTGGGCAAAATCAGGCTGAAGGCCCTTGGCCTCTTACAACCTTACACTCTTTTATCTGTCCTACAAAAAAGCTGTATACCCACTACAGCTACTGATTATAGCACCAATTACTGTGCAAAGCCATGACAGAATAGCTGCAAGAACCTAGAGCTAGGTAACAGCTTAAAACCAATACAGCTTAAATATATGTGCTCCCCAGCACACGTATTTACAAAAATGCATTTTTATCCTCACGCTTTCCAAGTCTTATCCCAGGCCAGTGGAACAGCTTTACGCTACAACAAGGAGCTGCTTTTAATCTTGAAAATTACTAGGATCATTAATACTAAGAAAAAAGCCCACCAAAACCACCCATCACCTGACTTACTGAGTACACTGATATCCACGAACTTCAGGCTTTGGCTGATGTTTCTTTATGTGTTTACTGAGTCCTGATGCCCTGTGGAAGGATTTTCCGCAGATGGAGCAAAGATATTTGGACTCTCCTAGCAAAAACAAAACAAAACATGTTACCAAGCCAGGCCTCCATTTCTCTGGAGTGCTTTGTGAGACAGGTTTTTAATTCATATATAACTTACCTTAAGTAATCAGAGCTGTACTACAAAGTGAAGTTTGTTTAATTACACACTGATGGCATTTTAAAGTGTATTTTGTATGTGCTAATGTTATGATACAGAAGGGAGGAGTAGCAACTCTAAATAAGTTTACTTCATGTTTTTAAACATAGGTAGATCGCTGCAACTATGTTTTAGTGAGGAAAAGTGAGCAGCCTAAAAACCTGCCTTCTTGTGTGAAAAAAACCACAACTGCCTGTGTTTATGTAGCATGTGACTTCTTCAGAAACACAGCATTGCTTATGGACTATTGCTTCTATCTTGCATTTGTGGAAAAACACCTTAAAATAAAAGTTTTGCATCAACATAGGAGTGATGACTACTAATACAAATCCCTTAATTTCAGGAACAAATTATCCTGAGTATCTCTCTTGATTCTACTCAGCCCAGAAAACCAGAAACACAGACAAACTTTACAAATTACAATTTTAAAACTCTGCTTGTATTGAATTATTATATTGCCATCTTTCACACGCTAAGATCTTTCAAGACACTAGGCTTTACAAAATGTCAGTATTAGTACAGAAAATCTTGTAAAACATATATGGAGATTCTGAGAGATTTAACTTAGCATATTTTCCTCTAAAAGGACAGGCTGAGAGATTAAGTGCATTAGAACATTCCAGCCTGTTGCCTATTTCTTGTTGAATCAACATGATACAGGCATTAAAAACATACATAAAACCACAGGAGCAGACCAACCACAATTCCCCATTCTTGTATAGAACATTTGCATAATAATACTAAACTATGGTTTAGCCCCAGAAAATAACTACTTACCTCTATCTCAGCTGCCTGACCAGAAGAAAAAGAACTAACCACCATTTATTTTTTTAAACAGTTTCTTTTGACACTGAAGAACGACATTAAAGTTCAGCAGCATAAAATAGCCAAGCAAAGGAAAAGGATTCCCTTTCTCATCACTTACCTGTATGAATGCTCATGTGCTCCTGAAGACTTCTTTTTGTGACAAAAGACTTTTCACACAAGTCACACTTGAACTGTTTCTGTACTTCATGGAGAGCTAAGTGCATTTTCAATCCATGCTTATAAGTAAAGGTCTTTCCACAAACCTAAAAAAATCCATACGTGGTGGAATAGAACAAATAAAACTAATCATGTAATAGGTGCTTAACTTCAAACAGCACAAAACTTCCTGTATTTCTTGGGAACAAGCCTGCGGTTTTGCACCAGTGACAGAACTGGTCTGTTAAAAAAAAGGAATAATCGAAGGAAGACATTCTTCTGGACACAAGAATATGAACTTGCACAACTCATATTCATTCTAGTTTTCTCACTCTTGGACTGCAAGCAATTTCATCATGAATGCTACACTAGTTTTCCCTATTGTGAAGTGACCAAGATTAACATAAGTTTTAGGGCAGAGCATCAATACCAAAATATTGGTAATAGAGAACGTTACTAATTTGATTAGAGAGCAAAAGAACTTTACCTTGCATGCATGGGGTTTGACACCTGTATGTTTAAGCATATGTATTCTGAGGGAATAGAGCTTAGGCAGAGTTCTCCCACATATGTCACAGACGAATTCCCGTTTGGTTCTCCCTTTCACTGAGGACACGCCTGTCCCCTCGGCACCCGCAGCGCTGGCTTCCGTCTTCCGCGTGTGCCGCACCAGATGGGCCCGCAGGGAGGCCCCGTATTGGAATTCTTTCTTACACAACTGGGACAGAAAATATTACAGCTTTACTTTGCATTTAACACTCAGAATTACTAAACAAAACAAACAGAAGTGACCAAATGTTTCAAGTACAGTAATATGATGAGTTAAATCTATAACCCAACTCCAACAGCCATTTTGTCTGAGGTTAATAAATAGTTGTAAATTTTTATTTTATGGCTACTGACAGGACCACTGATCCCTTCCCAGTGAGACTAACTTCCAGTCTAGACTAAACACAAATTTACTGGTAGGGTTAAAAGCAAATCCCATGCTAGCACTGTCTTGAGCAGCAAGTCACACACTACTGTCAGGCACTCCATTCTACCTCACCTCACCCAGATCAAGGCTATATCCAACTCTGAAATCAGTAAGGAAAATAAATATATATACCAAAAAAGGCAACAAAAAATAATTACTAATACAATTACAGAATTAATTTTCATAAGGAGAAAAATTTACACAGAAAAAAACCCAACCCCTCAACTTACTGGGCATTTATATTCTTTAGATCTCTCATGTTTCAGTGTGTGCATTATAAGTGCATAGCGCCGCTGGAACACCATTCCACAGTCAGTGCATTTGTGCTGCGCTTCCACTTCGTTATTTTCTGTGGTCTCTCTTTTGGGCTGTTTCATTTTTTTCCCTCTTTGTACCAGCTTCATGGCAACCTAAGTTGGAAAAACAGAACCTATGAATGAATTTTACTGCATTGTACTTCATACCTTGTCTGAAAGTTTGTATTAAAAGCTGTTTCTGTAATGCCTCTTAATTTTGCTCAGCTGACTTAGCTGCTTGAAAGTTACCTTGTTTCAGTTCACTACAAAACTACAGATCTCAAGGTGAGTGAAAAAACATTCTTTTTTAAAAACCATAAATTACTATGATGATGGTCACACAGTGACTTACCAGGTCAGGGACAATGAACTCTTCAGCCCTGAGTAACTGCCTAAGTGACAGCTATGGGATAGTTACAGAAGAATCACAGAGTACTGCCAGTCAGGGCTTCTATCAAGCTGAGAGCATTCCAGCTTTCCTAGAGATTTTTATCTAGGAATAACGCACTAGTGGGTTTCTTTAGGTGGTATTGGCAGTGCTACCTGGAGCTGATAACCTCATCTTTCTTTGTAGAAACTTGCTGCCAAATTCTTTAGAAACCAAATTCTAAGCTATCAGGTTGAAATGTCTTGTATCAGGTGTGTCCCCTTTGGGTTCCTGAGAACAAGGCAAGGGAAAGAAGTACAAGCATCCCAATTTCTTTGTCTTGTTCTCCCAACTTCTCCAATGTTGTAGACAGGTAGAAGAATTATAAAATAAAGGCCTTATGAAATCAAGGCCTCACTTTGCTGAATTGCCAAAGCAGCCCTGTCACTTCTTCTAAGTGCAGCTATCAAGCAGTTTGCAAGTTCCCATATGAAGCTATTTTGAGACTGAGACATTTGTTAACACAACAATCTATTCTGAGGGTGAAAAACAAATGCACCTACAATAACGAGGGATTTGTCCAATGAGAACCAGCAGAAAAAGTATGTAAACAATCCAAGAATAGAGAGATTTGATAGACAAGTAAAATACCATTTACTAACCAAAGAATTAGGTGGCAAGAAAACCAATGGGAGTCAAACATGAGCTCTATGAAAACTGTATAAAATAAGTTAAGTGAATAAAGATTGGGCTTTTCCCAAATTAAGAAAATGGAGTCTCACGTGACTTATTCTGATACCTAACAAGTGAGGTATCTAGCAGTTTTTGAAAACATGCCAGTCCTTCCATGCCTCTGAAAACCAAACTGAAACTTGACACAGAAAACTTTCTAACATATTTTTTTAAATTTTCCTGTTGCTTTGAAAACTTATGCAAACTTGGCTAAATTGTGAAGCCACAAAAATAATTTTATTCAGTACATGATTAGTAAGAGCTAGGAAAATAATTAATTCCTACAAAGCACACCTCATCCCCAGTATCTCCATGCCAGGTGCAAGTACTGTAATTTAAACCAGAAGCATTTTTCCTGCAATGTCTTTCCTATTATTATCCCAGCATCAAAACTGGGAACTCAGGAGAGTGTCTCCTTCCCAAAGCTGATATGACATCCCATGCCATAGGGGGAATTGAGGGATGCACAAAACGCTAAAGGCTACAAAACAAGTTAGGAAAGCAGAAACCTATTCCTGAGTCCAATCCTGAGCAATCATCCAAACTAATTTCTTTTTTCCATAGGTCTGTGCACTTCATCTGTCAAGGAGCTGGATTTAAAAACTGCAAAATACATTAACAGGAACTGTTCCCAAAAGTAAATATTCCCCTTCCCAAAACAGAACAAAACCGTGGTGCTCTCTACTCAAAATAAATAGGTTGCTCAAGTATTTTGATTGTGCTTCTTTTAGCATCTCAGCTTTAAGCTGTCCATCTGTAAAAAGACACTAATGTTACAGTTTCTATCTACCAGGGTGTTGTAAGGATAACAAATTATTGCCCTGTGTGTGGGACTGGTGGTTCTGGTATGCAAAACTCTCAGGACTCCTTTGGAAAGGCTCTCAAAGGGGAAAGAGTAATAAGACTGTTTCATAAAAAAAGTGACTGGAATTAGTTCAATTACTTAACATTTAGTACGTTCAGGTGCTAGATTTTTTAACAGCAGTGCTCTTTGAACCTTTCTCTTCATTGACCCAATCAGAAGGTAGCAGGAATGCATTATTGTGACTCATGACTACATCTTAAGAACTACATGGGATGTAAAATTTTTCATTCCCAATGCTGTTATCAAGTTTGAACAAATGTAAGATCTCACTTCTCTAATAGACAGGTGTTTGTATCTACGACTGACATACACTTGAGCTAGCTCAGAATTAAATTCAGAGATTAAGGATTTTTGGGAGATGATACAACTTCTGTCCAACTATAAGAAGCTGTGAGAAGATACTCAACCTAGACTGTGGCCACTGAGCATTCTAAGGACCTTCAATATGGAAGCAATACTGATGCCAAGTCAATGCTTTTGGGATTTTGTTTGCCCAACCGCCACAGCTTAGAAATTACTCTGGTAACTACAAGGTCTAATGACAGACAGAATACCTGCTGCACTGCAGATTTAGGATTTGTCTTTCTATTCTGCAGTTTTTTTTCAATTCCTTTATGCAGCCTGATGTATCCCCCCTCACTGACTGAACGCTGGCGAAGCTTGCTTTTGTAAGTATCATCCTGGCTGGAAGAGAGGCTTTCTGGCTGGGAAATGGAGCTGCTCTGCTCGTCACTTTTTTGCTTGAGTGTCTCTGAGGAGTCTTCAGAAGCAGAGTCCACATGTGCTTTATCACTCTGATTTTCAACTGTCTCAGTTTCCCTCTGGCTCTGTGTGTCCATGGCTTCCACAGCCGATGGCTCAGTGCTGAGTCTGTTGTAGAGGCTGTTTGAAATGCTCCCCACCAGCTGGATCTTGATGTAATTTTCAGTTGTTTCACACTGTTCCACAGCCTTGGAAGGATCACCTGCAGTGGCCTCCAGAGGCTCTGGGTGCAGGAGCTCAGGCTGGGGTGCTGCTGCCTCCTCTGTCCCAGCAGAGGAAGGTGCTCCATTCACAGCTACTGGCACTTCACTGGCTGTGAGTTTAGGTTGCTCAACACCATCCACGGGCTGCACCTGCACTTCAGCCTGCTCTGCTAGATTTTGTGTTGACTCTACTGTTTGAATATCTCCCTTCTGGTACACTGTAATTTGTTTCTCTTCCATCTGTTTGTGCACGTTCTCACAGATTTCAAGCACCTCTGACATGAAGAGATGCCGGGCGAGCATGGCCACTTCCGCCATACTACAGAAGTCAAACGTTAGTTCTGAAGTATAAGCAAATTCCAATAAAGGCAGGAAACTGGACTTGCAGAAACCTACCAGGAATAAAACAAGATATTAGAGCAAATAATGATGACCTGATATTACCCCAAAATATCCCATGATGAATACAACAGTTCACCTTTGATACAGTTAAGCCTGAAATTTAGAGCAAAACACACTTGGAAATAACAAGCCCATCACTGGCACTCAGTTAATTGTCATTTACACTACAGATTCCTCCTCATGTAGTTTCTATGTGTGGGTAAGCTCAGACAACTTTTCCAATAACTAAGTAGTACCTAAAGAGTTTCACAATAAAATTATTTGAGAAATATTTTAAGATGCTGGGAGAGCCACAATACTTTTGGAGGAGATTAATTGAATTAATTATTTCTGGATCTGCTACATTCAGAAAGTACTCAGATCTTAAGTAACAACAGATGTGGCAGAAAAATAAGGAAGGAGCTATTGAAAACAATAAAAATATGGATATATAGATAGAAATGCTGAAATATAAGAACTTGGTATAACTGTCCATAGTTGCAGAAATAATAAATCAAATATTAATGGGGGGAACCTTCTGGACCATCCCATTAGAAAATTATTGTTCATGCATGCCTATTATTCATGCCAAGACAGACAGTTAATAAATGAGAAAGCAATGCAGAAGGCATATGCTCTGTATACTACTCTTCATCACTACAAAGCTGTTTTCACAACATATATTTTAGCTCCTGTCTTTCATGTACCAGGTCTGAGAAATAAGCAGACACATATAACTCTGCTTCACAGAAAGAAGCAATTTAGCATTTGTTAAGCTGAACAACTCTCCAAGCAGCTTGTTAACATCCCTGCTTGATGTACTCAAGCATTTGATTTTGTTCCCTTTTTAATGTTTGTGACTAATACAAGGAGGAAATATGCCTAAGCAAGGTAAAAATCCATCAAAAGCTTCTCAGAAATTTTAAGATTAAATACTACAGTTCATGGAAAATCAGATTAGGCAAAATCAGAGTGATCACTTTTGCATTATGATCCACACAAAATACTTTTAGATTAAAACAGAGAAAAAAGCAAGATAAAAATTTGGTTGTCTTCAACACTCGAAAAAGACTGAATTAAATACTGTACACCTTACTTAGGATATTATGATTTCTAGCTTTGAAACCCACAGCAATTCACCTGACAGATCCACTACAGCTTCATGACTAGTGACAGCTCCCTTTTCAATGAAGAGCTCTCGGAAGTACTCGCTGTTGGCTGCCAAGACAGATTTGTGAGCTTTGAACTCCTCTCCTTCAATCAGCAAAGTCACATCACAGAACTGATTGGAAAGCCTCTGCTGATTCAGTTGGTTTAAGACTGACAGACAATGTTTGGAAGATGACTGCTTCACAAGGCCCTTACTGTCAACCTGTCATAAACAACATTTGAGAACTTCATTACATTTAGATTGTGCCTTTTTAAGCATTCATACTGAAACACAGAAAAGGATTATTTTCTGCAACCATACAATCAGATCAAGCCTGTAGAATACAGAGCTTAACTTTACTATTGTTTTCTTTCTTTATGTTTCACCCTCCCTCCAAACACAATCAAAACAGATTGGAAAAATGGCAAGACACATTCAAACAGCTCTTCGTATCTTTTTATGCTACAGTCTGAAAAAGTTTCTAAATTCAAATGTCTTTATGTGCATGTGAGCCTGCAGTTATGAACAAGAATTTTATATATAAGTATAGCATCACTTATTAAGGAAAAGATATAGAGCCCATAAGAATCTTTTATGTGATGGCAATTGTAAGCAATGGCAGTTTTGCCATTCATTTCATCTTAGATTCTATATGCATAATATATAGTGCGACTTTATTTCCCAGCAATGATGTCCTACAATTAATTTCATGACATATACACCAGTATCCCATTTCTACACATTCAATATCTTTGGCAAAATTTATAGCCTTATTATTACAAGATCATCACAACAATGGAAAAGAACTATATGGCCAAGAATGCAGTAATAGAAAATGCAAATCCATTCAGATGTAAACAACGGTACTTACAAACACAAGCTCGTGCTTTGCTATTGGTTTCTTCTTCACAGGCTTTGGGGATGCTGCTGGGATTGACGCTGTGTTACTCAATTCATCATCTGTTTCATTACTGTCTTCATGAGATTTTGCATCCAGTCCTAGCTCCTCCAGCATTTCAGAAGGATCTGAGAGAGATCTAGAGCGATCTAGCTTTTCCTGGCACTTGCTGCATTCTTTAATGTAATCTTTAACCTGCTTAAGAATACCTAAGAAAAATTAATGGAGCTTGATTAGGCTTCCAATCTTAATTCAATTTACTATAAACAAATAAGTATGTAGAAGATTAGCAAAACATCAATAATTAATAATCAAAAATATTACATACTAACCAAGAAAAATAAAGTCAGTCACCTACACTGTTCCTCTCTGATGCAATATTACCAATTCTGATTCTCTCACACCATTGCATGATATTGCATGTCTCTACTGCTAATTTGAGAAAGAACATTTAGAATGTCACTACATCAAGCAAACCCTCCTAGAAAGATTATTAAGGCTAAAAAAAAAAAAGAAAGGTATTTAGACATTTAGTCTCATCATCCCAAGGTAATGACAAATGTAATATAATCCTGTATTTAGCCCACACAAACGGCTTGTTCCTCCTGAAGAGGACAGGAATTGGAAGGCTCACTTATGAGCTTTTGCAAAATTGGGATCAACTGTGCTATATGCAATGACACTGACAGGTACTATTAACACTGATTTAAATAAATTGCTTATGATTTTGGAATTTAAGTAAATCAATTTCCCACCAGTACTTTAACCAGTGGAACCAAATATAAATGACAGGACCTGAGGAA
Source organism: Hypocryptadius cinnamomeus (assembly GCA_013400635.1). Lineage (NCBI taxonomy): Eukaryota > Metazoa > Chordata > Aves > Passeriformes > Zosteropidae > Hypocryptadius > Hypocryptadius cinnamomeus. The sequence continues at coordinate 63,631 of VYZP01021940.1, forward strand.
ATAGCCTGAATTTGTGTCAGGGGAGGTTCAGGTAGGATATTCGGAACAGGCTCTTCACCCAGAGGGTGGTTGGGCCCTGGAACAGGCTCCCCAAGGAAGCAGTCACAGCACCCAGCCTGACAGAGTTCAAGAAGTGTTTGGACACTGCTCTCAGGAATGACTCTTGTGACTTTTGGAGATGGTCCTGTGCAAGGCCAGGAGTTGTATTCAGTGATCCTAGTGGGCCCTTTCCAACTTAGCACATTCTGCAATCCTGTAAATAATTTCAGATACTCAATAGGTCCTAAGTGCAGGGTCCTCTTCTGGACCCACGGCATTTTCCATGCATGGCTTTCAATCCAAATTTGTTCTCTTCACTAGGACAATAGAAAAGCCTATATAGCAGCTGGGCCTCTATGGTTTAAAATCCAGCACAGCTCAAAAGCTTTGCTGACACAGACTTAGACCTGCTTGCTCACATCTCCTCAGAGCATGACTTGCACTATCATCCAATACCTATCTCTGTAAGGATCAGGAAAACAGAGACTTAAGGCAATCTAAGATATTAATACCCATTTCAACAATTTGTACATCTCCTTGATTTCATCTGAAATAGACAGGAGGTCTCTGGCATCCAAATCACATCCCTAACCCCATTCCTGGCCCCTGAGCCATTCTCCAGCCCATGGCCTTGCAGTTACAGAACACACACCAGGCTGACGCCCATCTCAGGATGACAACTGGGCCAAAGCTGCTGTCCATAGCAGCCAGAGAGTACTGTGATGGCAGGGAAAACATGGTTTTAAGGGAGACACATGTAAGAAACATACAACTTGAACTGAAAACAGGGAATGAATTTTTAGTACTCTCAGCGTAAGAGAAGCAAGAGGATTTAGGGTGTGCAAATAAAGGTGACCAATAAGATCAAAAGAATACAGAATGCCTTCTCCTGACAAACAGAAGCTACACTGAGACCCATGGGGGAAGTTTCCAGCACAGGATGAGAGTAGATGCCAGAACAGTACAATGCTGGGCAGACAATGAGAATGCAGATAAAGGCAAGGAAACCACCATCCAGAATGGGTATATCAGCTTTGAGATGCCTAATCCCTTCTTCACGTGAAAAGATCTTCAAGTCAGTGAGATCTGGACTGGAGGGATTGGCTGCAGCTAGAGCAAAAGCCCTCCAACCGAAAATAGGGAAAACTAAAGTTGAAATTACAGACTTGCTGATGGATGAAGAGAGCAGAACAAGAGAAGCAATACAGACACACACTGGGCCCATGGCAAGTGAAAAGCAGACTATTTGTTTAATGGATACCTAGGGCTAAAACACCAGATCCAAAGGGAACAAGATATCAAGTCATTCCCTGAGGCAAAAGAAAGTCCCAATTGGGAATTATTGCTGTTCAGGCACCACCATTTGTAACAGCTGTGGCATCACTCAGGACCCAGCTGAGAATTAGTCTGGTCTTTTCAGCTTCTTATTGCAAGAAAGGGACAAATAAAACAGTAAGTGCCAGGACCGCCACCACTGGCAGCTGTAGTACTTTAACATGAACACCATCACATGCATGAATGAGGTCCAAAGCTAACCCAGGTCATGGGGACTGGATTATCACCCTATCCCAAGGGCACAGTGGGATGTCACTGTCTTACCTGGGCTGTGTGCAAGACCTGGAGGGGACAGCTGTACTCTGTGTTTCCATATATTCAAGGTACCACCAGCTGATGAGAAGCCCTGGACAATTTGCTGACCAAGATGTACCGTGCAGAGTGAGCCCTGCCTCTCGGGGTGTGACACAATGTCACTGCCCACACACCACGTGCTTCGAGGTGCCGTTTAGAGGCACTGGTCACTCAGCAAGTGACAGTCCCCTCCTGGTCCCGCCAGGGACGGCACACGGACATCCCTTCAGCAGAAGGATGGGATAACTCCTAGAGCGGGTACAGCAGGGCAGGAGGGCAACAAAGATGATTAAGGGTCTGAATAATCTCTTTTACAAGGAAAGGCTGAAGGAACTGCGCCCGGTCAGCCTTGAGACGAGACGACTGACAGGGAACCGCATTAATGTGTATAAATATCTAAACAGACGGTGTCAGGAGCATGGAGCAAGGTCCCGGTGGTGCCAAGCAACGACACAAGAGGCAACGAGCAGAAACTTATGCACGGGAAGTTCCACGTGAGCACGAGGAAAAATTGCAAAGGTGATTGTGCACTGGTACAGGCTGCCCCGAGGGGTTGTGAGTCTCCATCGGTGGAGACACTCAAGAACCCTCTGGACGCGGTCCTGTGCCACGCGCTCTGGGGTGACCCTGGCACCCACCGCGGTCCCTTCCAGCCGCGGTTCTGCGGCTCCGTGCCCCAGCAGCCGCCCCCGCCCGCGGCGCTCACCTCTCCACCAGTACTTCTGCGAGAGCCCCTGCCAGGTCTGCAGGCGGGTGCGGTGCGCGCCGTCGGGCGCCAGGTGCGCGGCGCGGATGAGGCGGGCGCGGCGCTCGGCCTGCAGCACCACCTCCAGCTCGGCGAAGCGCTGCTGGTCGCGCTGCCGCCGCTGGTAGTACAGGGTGCCGCCGCGCACCACGTAGCAGGCGGCGGCCTTGCGGATCTTCCGCTTGGCGTTGCCCTCCGTGCCCGGCGCGTACGGCTCCCGCTCGTTCGTCAGGTACCGCAGGATGGCCAGGTAGCTCTCCTCGCTGGACATCGCGCGGCAGGGGCACGGGAGCCACCCCCGCGCCCGGGCTGCGGAGGAACCTCCCGAGATAAGGAAAGGGGGGTCGGGATCGGCCCCGGCCCGGCGGGAGCCGCGCCCGGGGGGGAACTGGAATGTCGCGGCCCGCGGCGGCAGGAGGGAGGGAGAAGCTCGGGCAGTAGCGGCGGCGGAAAGACAAAATGGCTGCTGCACAAGCGGAAGTGAGGTGGGGCCGCGCGCGCGCAGGAGGGGCCGGGAAGGGGCGGGGGCGCGGGGAAGCAGCCGGGGGAGCGGGTCCGCCATCTTGGAAGCGGGCAGGGGAGAGCCTGGGCGCAAGGCCGGGGCCGCCATGTTGGAGCCGGGCAAAGCCTGCTGCGGGGGCGCGGTCGTGACGGCGGGAGCCGGGGATGCTCTCGAGGGAATCCCTGTGCAGCCCCGGCTCCCAAACCGCGGCGGATTCCGCTCCAGAACTGCCTCGGGAGCAAGAGCTGCGAGGGGGGAGCAGGGTCATTGGTGCCGATCAGGAGCAGCACCAGCGCGGGCGGGGAGGCGCCGCAGGCGATCGGTGCGCGCTGTTTTGTCTGTGAGACGCAAGAAAGAAAATCCATGAGAAGTGAACTGCGCGTTTCACTTGTCCGAGCTCTGCGCTGGCTTTTCCACCCGTGACAGAGACACGCGAGGCAGGAGCCGGGGCTGTCGCGCCCCAGGAAAGCGCAGCAGCAGCGACCCTTCCCCTGCGCTCGGTACCTGCGGGACACACCTGGAGCAGGGATCCCCAAAAACTGACATACCCACCAGAGGGAGCACGACCGGCCAAAGGCGCTATTTATATAGAAAAAGGGTTCTGTATTTAGTTTTTCGGTTTATTTTAACAATGGCAGTGGTGGAATACTGGAACACGTGGCCCTAGGAGGTTGTGGAATCTGTCCTTGGAGTTGTGCTCAAGACTCAGCTGGATACTAAGCAATCTCATCTAAACAGGCACGTTTTGAACAAAGAGTTGGGAGTGGATGTCCTCTGGAGGTCCTTTTTAACCCAAATTATTTTGTGGGTCTCTGACAAACTTAGGTACTAAATTTCTTCTGACGAATACTTGATAGAGGATCAATTACATTAGGTAAACACGAGGGCTTATATTAAATTCCATAATTCATTCTGTTACATCTGTGTTTGAGGTGAATAAAGTGCTGTTACACCAGGACAAGGCCCTGCTCTGAACAGCCTGTCTCACCCAGTGCATAGCTGGTAAGAGGAGTAACCTGATGGGCTGTTATTCTTTACTTCTTCTCACCATATCAGTCAGGACTCGGGAATAAACATGAAGAGTGATTGTGAAGCACTTCTGTGCACCACTGCAGTGACACCAGGCACCCAAAGCCTGCAAACTTCAAAGCATTAACAAATACTAACTTATTAATTAGTCATATCTGTCAATCAGTTTCTATTATACATCATTAATGGTATTTCAAGCAGATGGTAAAAGCTCATTTTTATTTTCAGCTTCTTAGCTGAAAACATTCACAAGGACACATTTGGGGTACCAGGCGCCTTGTATAAGACACTGATGTGATTTGTATAATCACCACTTGTATGCGTAATATTTAAAGGTGTTTTCAGCCTTCAGTTATAAATTATTAAAAATTTCTTTCCCTGCTAACTACAGGCAATTTTTCTTCCTCTCTTTTCCCCTCCAGCTTCTGGCTCCTTTGCTTTCAAATGTGTTAACCAGTTTAAAAGCCTTCAACTTCTTTCTAAACATGACCAGCGCTGGGGTTTGTTTTTTTTTGTTTGTTTTTTTAATAGCAAAAAGCAGAATTGTTTGGAAGATCATGGTGCAAATTCCATTAATATCAAGCTAGACCTTTTTAAAATGGGTTGTAGCCTTCAACCAGACCCATATCTATTTTACTGAAAGTCAAAAAAGTTGTAAGTGTAGCCCATAACCCACAGTGCCCATTACAGCCATTGTTTTTGAAGCCCAGGACTGCAGGAAGTTAAAACACAGCTGTCTTCTTGACTGGTGTAAGATAACAAATCAAGTCCTCAAACTATCAACAGAAAAGCAACTGATCCAGAAAATAGTGAAGGTTTGATTTCTGTTTTGGTTCTGGTAAATCAGGACATTGCTTTGCCAAGGCTATTGCTGTCCAGTAAAACTGGCAAAGTCCGGGCACGCTGTCTGCACAGTGAAGTTACTTAGGCAGACAGAGGAACTCCCATGAGGAATTTCAATCCCTCTAGCGGTGGGAGGGTGGAAAATTACTAAGGGAACCCCTATCTGCATACAGCAAGTTAAATATGAACCTAAATGAGCTTTAACTGTGTAACATCAGCTGCATTTGAAACCCATTCAATCTTCACAGGTGTCCTTTTCCTGACAACAGCTTCCAGCAGTTCATAGTTTTGTAACTTCCTGACTCAAAAGTTGCATCTGAATTTTTGTGTGTAAGAGTCATGCAGTCTGTGAAACCATCCATTCTTTTTTTTTAACCTTCTCCATATTTGATTCTCTGTATCTTGCTACAAGCATTCCACAACACAGGACCTTTGTAATTTACAGATTATAGTGCTTCACACCCCCTTTTAGCTTGTATGTATCTCTGATCTTAGAAACTTCTTTTTATGTCATTTGTCATAGATACAGAATAAACTTAGGTGCTGTTCTGTCCTTCAGGCAAGAACACTCCTCAAATACCAGCTCCATCTTCCCTGCTACCTGAGCCACTCAGTGAAGACTGGGGAAGCGTGTGCTAATACAGCAGACTGTCTAAGAAATTAAACATTTTATGGCAGGAAGATGCTTTTCAGTCTGCAAAACCCAAACATCTCACAGATTCATTCCCTTCAGTGTATCTCACACAGCTGAGCAGACCATGGCACAAGTAATGGAATTCCATCAGATGTTTATTCAGCATGACCAACAGTTAGGCAAGTTAGCGCTTTCCACCAACACGGGGAGCAGAAACCTTGACTGGTTTCACAATCTTCTGCTTAGGTGCTGCCTTTGTAGGGGCCTGTAGAGAAATGATGAAGTATGAGTGAAAAGAAGCTATTTATCTGCAGTTCTAAAAGTGTCCCTATATGTACTCTTGACAGAAATCATATCAGATCAGACTAGAATTGCAAACTGTAATACTGGGATCATGTTAACATTTGTTTACACACATAACACTAAGCCAACATATGGTATTAATTCAGAAGTGATAATTAAATACATGCTAGCACTCATCAATATATTGTTACCAAGTTCCTAGATAGTGAAGATGTCACATTCAGACAAGTTTTTATCTATTAATTATCTCTGATATTAGGTCAGAGAATTTCCTGTAATATTTACTTATTCTGTAAAAAAGATTCATTCTATGCAGCTGTTTGGGTATGCTTAACACTAGTACAGAAGTCCAGTCAGGGGGCTTTCACATCAGAAAGTTACAAAAATGCTTCCTCAAAACAAAAACAGGAATTTCCAATTAAGTGCTACAGGAGAACGTTGTATGTCGTGTTACAACATGGTGTATTCCATTTTATAATTTCTATTTGCCTATTGCATCTCACCTTTGCAGCAGAAACGGCTGTTTTCTTGGTTGCCTGCTTAGCCTTCTTGGCTTCCTTTGCAGCCCTGTTAATTCATAGAAAAAGTGGAAATTATCCATGTCTGCCATTCACTGTTTCCTTGTTTCAGAACTGTAAGAGCTTCCCAAGATCAGGAATGGAATGCATTACTGCAGATTTCTCCTCTATATTCACTATCCCCTGAAGAAATTTCTACAGAGACAGCGGAACTGCGAGTGACAAAAGTAAAAAAGGAAAAGGCAAGGAGAGATCCTTCTCTGCTGCCACTATCTCTTGCCAAGATTACTCAGTATTACATACAAACATACAGATAAAAAGCAAACAAAAAAACCCACCAAAAACTCTTATAAAACACAGAGCTCACCTAGCGTTTAGACTTTTGTATGAAAAGTACTGTAATCTTTGAAAAGCTTGGGATAGCTCCACTGATCTGACTTCTCACCTAATAGCTTGTTCCCTCTGTGCCTTCCGTACTTCGGGCTTCTGGTTTCGCTTGGCCATAATCTCAGCTAGAGAGGCACCGGTGATGGCTCTCTGAAACTTCACAGCACGGCGTGTGCGCTTCTTCTGGACCTCTTCCTAAGAGGGCAGGAGGCAAACACGGACAATTAGCATCACAAGACATTAAATATGTAGCTAAAGACAATTACAGAAACAAGCTGTTACTCAAACTAAAGCTATTTAAAACTGTACACTAGAGTAGAATTTTACTCCTCGCTTTAGAGAATCCTTCTGTTGGGTACAGAGAAGTGCTGCCCTACCTCCATGTGGCCCCTTCTCCAGCCACATCCTGTACTTTTCATAGTGTGTTACTACCAACAATCCTTGGTTGACTCCCCAGCTGTCAGTGCTGGGGACACACATATTAGACCCTGTATCTTCTATGCTTCTCCAGCAAAGTATAAAAAAATAAAATTAAAAGAATGTTAGAAGTTCAGCCATCTGTAACTCCCAGAAGAAAAAAGGGGGAAAGATAAACTTTCGATGGTGTCTTCTGAAAGGAAAACACTCCACACCTATTCAAGTGGATCAGGTGCTGGGGAGCAGTATAAGCCATCACGCATCAACTTTCTTCAACCAAACTGACAAGAACACTGATACTGCACTGATGTAAGCCTTTCTCAAAGCTCCTCTGCTGTGCAAGTTTAAACAAGAGCACTGCAGCACACCTCATGCTACATGCCTTCATGATTTATCCTTTTCATGCAATGACAGCTATATAGGGAAAGACCTCATGCTAGCGACAGCCCAAAGTTTTCAAGGAGAGTATATGAGGATGTCATCCCTGCCCCTCTAACCCCAAAATCAGCTCCCTATGCTGTCACCATTGAGGAAGTTTACAAGACCAAACTTTCATGAAGTCTGCATATTAAACAGCATTACCCACCTTCCCTAAAACTAACTTTTAAAACCATGCCATTCCTACAATTATTAAGATCTCCTGAAAATACTGTGGCTCTGAGTGGTCTCTCAAAGAAGTGTTACAACACAATACAATGCTTTTGTTGAAGTGGTGTATAAACTCATGGAACTGCACTCACATTTTCACCATTATTAACTAGTCTTCATCCCAGTAACTTGGGTCATGCTTCTGCTGAACACTGGCACACTTAAGTGACCTCTAACAGACCAGTGACCACATCTTTTGGTCACCAACTGCCAGTGCCATTAGCTGGTATGTACTTACTGACTGTCCCTTCTTGTGCTTACGCCTGTACAGAACAGTCCAGTTGATCTGACGAGGGTTTCTCTTGGAAAGGAATGCAGACTCACATTTTGCATTCAAGAACTGAAAAACCTGAGAAGGCAAAATGTTTTGTGTAAGCTTTGTTTCCATGAAAGATATTACCACAGTTTGCATTAAGTATTCTTTGAGTCAGTGTTTTTTGACATTGATGCTTTTGGAGTTCTGAAATACAGCTCTGACTATTCAAAATTTTAGAAAATAATTCAAGAAATCTCAAGTTTTGTATTTTGTTACATTGGTCAAACCAATGTCTTGGAAGACATTCTAAAGTATTTTCACTTTTCTGAAAAAAGTTGAAATTACCACTTGCATCCAGTGCTGCTGTGTATTTCAGGCACAGCATGAATAGCTGTGTCCAGCATCATGCCTTCCAAGTGTCTGTCCTCAAGCAACAATATACTTCCTGTATGTGGGAGTGACTCAAAACCTGGCCTAGGGAACATAGGGAGACCAATGCTCCACCCGATTCCCCCTTGCCTAGTGACACTAACCTGTTTGTCTAAAACAACAGGCAGAACGTGCAAGCTGTTTTTTCATTAGCTATATAATTCCATTTAAGTTACAACTTAATTCCCAGGAGCACTCACGAGGGTTCAACCAGTCAATCTCCTGGTCATTTTGCTGGGAATTCCACAGAGAAAGATGACTGTACTGGGATACTCAAAAGCCAAGCCCCCCTTTCACAGACAAGGACAATCCTGTCTGCCTATGACATGACATCTTGAAAGGGCTCTCCACCCCATTTTACCTCAAAGATTTCTACTCAATTAATTTAGGAGACCAGCTGTTGACTCCAGCGAATCTTAGCATTTGATGCAGGACCTCTAAGCAGCATTTTCTACACAACTCTGGTACATTACACCTGCTTCCTTAAGACTCCCTTTGGAAACTGCATCCTAAAACCCAGCTCCAAGCCACAGCACAGCACGGATCTCCTGCGGAGCAGCACGCCGATGCTGTTCTCATACGGCTCGATACGAACGACTCGGGCAGACGTCACACCAACACTACCGGCGTCTCCGGACAATCCCAAAGGCGCGGCCTCTGCTCCCCGCGCACCGCCCGGCCGCTCTCCCGGGCCCAGCGCCCTCCCGTCCGCAGGGCCCGCTCCCGCCCGCCCCCGGTGCTCGCCCCGGCCTCACCTTCCCGTCCGTGCGGGCGTAGCGGCGGCCATGGCCCGGGTAGATCTTGTACCCGCTGAAGCTGCACAGCTCGACCCTGCGCGGGAGAGAAGAGTTAGGGAAGGGCGCGGGTGGCCGGGGGAGGCGGCCGGGGCCCCGCGGCGGCCTCCCCGCGGCGGATGGGCCCGGATAGCGGCGGATGGGACGCTCACTTCATGATGGCGGCGGCTGCGAGGGGCCGGAGAGGCGGAGGGGACGCCGGGAGGCGGTGTCGGCAGCGGCGCGCGGGGCCCGACGGGAGCGGAGCGGGAAGGGCAGGGCAGGGCAGGGCCGGGCCGGGCAGCACCGCCCCGCCCCGGCCGCACCGCGGCGGCTTCACGGAGCGCTCACCTGGCCGGGCTACCCTGGCGCAGCCCCGGACGCGAGACCCGCCGCTCTAGCCAGCATAAAAGGCGCGGCGCTGCCGTAGCGGAGCGGTCCGGCCCATTGGCGCTCGGTTGCCTGGCGGTGTTGTCAAGCGCGGGGCATGGCGGCAGCCGGCGCTGCGGCTAGGGCGGGGGATGAGGCGGCCGGAGCGGGTAAGGGCAGCCCCGGACCAGTGCCGGGGGCCGACGGGGCCGCGATGGTAGGGGCTGCGGCTCCCGAAAGGCGCCGTGGCGCTCGGAGGGGTGCGGGGGGCTCGGCACTGTGGAGGCGGCGGCGCCCCCTCCTCTGGGGGTGAGGGGCCGGCTCGGGCGCTCCGCTGCCCCCGCTCTCAGCCGGCCTCTGAGGGCCCCGCGGGGCTGCAAGCGGCCGGGGCAGCGCGGGGCGAGCGGGGCGGCGCGGGCACCGCTTCCCGCCCTGAAGAGCGCCTCTGGATCGCGGCAGGACGGAGCGGCTGTCCATCGTGCTGGAGGGTCCCGCCGCCTTGTAGAACCTTCATGGGCCAGGATTTGAATGATATAGGGCCCGTTTTCCCTAGAGGGGAGTGCTGAGAGGTCTTGGGGATAGCGCCGCTTCTGAGGGTGTAGTTCCTTGGGTCCTGCCAAACGAGAAATAAGCAATTTTGAAGTGTTTTCCTGGGTCCTGAAAGCCTATTAGGAAAATCTCGTTCCCCAGGTATTATATAAATGAGTATAGAATTAATTTTCTAGAGTTACACATGTTTATATGATTCATGCTGTATACTGAGCTGCCATGCTTAAGCAAGCAAACTAATGCTTTTTTGCGAGGAGAAGAAGGACAAATGTTGGAAGAGGGATCTATGCTTCTCTGAATCTTGAAGGTGCTCATAAAGGATACCCCTAGAGAGGGAGATAACGCCAGCACCCCAGGTCGTTTAACAGCGCTGTGAGAACCTTCCTTTGTCAGCATCATGGAGAAGTGATTATAGCAAGTCTGACTGCAGGGATGTCTAGTTCAATAGCGAAGCAGGTGGATGATGTTGCCATAGAAATACAGGTTCTTTGCAAATAGTTGTGTGTGTTAAGTAGCCATTGGATCACATTATACTTGAATGCTGGAAATCTGTGGGAACCGAGTGTAAAGCCACATTCCAAGTGCCCCAGTGTGAATGGGACACCTCATGCACATGAATAAAAGGATTACTCTTGCAGTTCAGTACTGTGGATCCTTGCTTCTCTCCTAGGTTGGAGGGGCCAGTTGTGAATTTTTGTAACAAACCCTTGGATAAATGAGCAAATGCAAAGTTTGTCTGGTCAATTAAAGTCACCAAGCGGTTGCATAAGTGACTGCTTGAGTGAGAAACAAGTGGTACTTTCTCCCTGAATGTGCAAATACAGGAGTGTGATGGTTGCTGGCTCTGCCTTGCTGCTCTCCAAAGCTCTTGGGGCAATCATGGATTTGAAAAAAATGATGGGAATATAATAAATGTCATCAGACATCTTTTTTAGAAGTGCATGTTCTCTAGCTGACAAAACAGTACACAGAAAATGTTTGTCCCCATCCATAGTGTAACTAAACCCTAAAAACCTATAAACTGTAATATTGCTATGTGCATCATGTTAGGGTGAGAACACTATTTGGGATATGTTGCTGAAAAAGGAAGCATTATTTACTGAACAGATATTAAGAGAACAAGAAGCGCTACAGTGATGTTTGTACATCAAATACACAGCAGAGGCTTAGAGTATGAAAATTATTATGATTATCAGGTGTCACTTTGGGTACCAGTGATTCAAGTTCCCTGTAGATGGCAAGTGTTTGCCTTTTAACTTTATGTAGTGACCCTTTTTGCATGGAACATTTGAATTGTGTGTTGCATTAAGTAAATGGTATGCTAACCCGTTTACAGTTTGTTCCTCCCAGTGCCCCCAGTACCGTCATATGGCTGCATGAATGGCTTCTTAATTTAGACAGAATGCTTACACATAGTTAGTTGTCAAGCTGCTCAAAACTTAAATTCTCTGAAGAATTTTAAAATTTAGTTTCTTTTGAAATTGGGGGTTTTGAGGATCACACCTTTAAATCTAGCTACCAGAATTTTGCTGCATCTCACTTCAAAGGCTCTGTTGTGACTTTCCCAGAATTCTGCCAGAGTTCTTAACTGGGACAGTGTCTGGTATGTATATCTTCCAGTAATTGGATCAGTTACTCTTGAAGTGTTCAAGCTGAAGTCATTTGCTTCAGTTTTACATGGAAAAGAAAGTTAATCCATTTTCCCAAATTATCTGTGTCTATTATAAAACAAATCTTTTTATCTTGCGTTGCTTTTCCAGTACATGTTCTCATATATAAACTTTGTGGTGCTTTTTTTGTTGTTTTTTTTTCTCCTTTTTGTTCTAAGGCTTAGTAGTCAACTGCTCAGGTCAAGGATTGCAAAAACTGGGTCCAACCTTGCCCTGTGATGCTAATACTCAGACTCTGATTCTGGACAAAAATCAGATAATTAAATTGGAACACTTGGAGAAATGCAGGAATCTGATGCAGGTCAGTGTTACTTGATTTGAAATTGTTATCAAATAATGGTGCTGTGATGTTAGCATCTTCTGCCTTCAGGCCATATTACATAATTGAAGTAAGCTAGCACTTACTGTCTTCACAGGAAGATAAATGATGGCTGACTAAAGTAGAAAGCTTTGCTTTCAGTGGAAGTCTGCAGTTGATAGTGGAGGGGGCTGTAACTAAAAATGAGCTAAATAAATGCTAATGGGGGAGGGACATCATAAGAACACTTAGAATAGCCACTGATAACTCAAATTTTGATACTTCTTAGCTTTTGAGTTAATGAGCTTTGTAACCTTAAAAATAAGTTTGTATTATCACTGAAAGTTTTTCTGGATAGACTCAAAGCTGCTTGATAACTTCTACAAACCAGCTACACTGAGTTGGCAGAGGTGGGGTTTGTTGCTACAACAAACCTTCACCATACTGCCAGCTTGGTGATCATGTTACTGAAGTGTGTGTCTAGTCAGGATTTACTCTTTTAAAAGTTTGTGGTTTACAGTCCTATTAGCACAGGACCTGTTTGAGAATTGTGTGAAATACATTTTGTCCTCTGCCATATTGACAGAAAGTGCAGTTTTACAGCAGGAATGGGGCAACAATTTGCACAATGAATTGGCAATTCTGATATTGCAACTTTATTTTCATATGACACAATTCCTCATTCTTTTTCCTTTATTTAGCTGTTGCTAGGAGAATTTCCTCTTAAGTTTGTGGAGTGAGCTGTGGGGACTCATGTTCTTTGATCAGTAATTTATTTCCTGGCTCTTGCAGTTTTTTTTGTCAGTGTCATTTACTTGAAAATGAAATACATAGATTGAACAAGTATCTGTTGGAGTAGATAGAAGTAAAATCTTGCTCTGTCTGCATAGTGAAAACTGTTTATTTCATGTGTGCGTCTGCAGCTCTCTGTAGCCAACAACCGTTTGGTGCGAATGATGGGTGTAGCAAAACTGACCAAACTCCGAGTGCTCAACTTGCCTCATAATAGTATTGGGTACGTGGAAGGGCTGAAGGATTTGGTGCACCTGGAATGGCTGAATTTGGCAGGAAATAACATTAAGGTAAAGTATTTAGTCTGTTGCATTTACCAGAATCTTGTGCTATGGACATTTGGAAAATGCAGCAAAGAAATCTGAATATGTTTTGATTGGAACAACAGTGTTAATATTTTGTGTATACTGGCTTATGAAATAGAAGATGGCAGCTTTTGGAGTAGAGTTGTCTAGGAAAAAATAAAAGGTTTGATATCAAAATGAAATGAAAGTAAGTAAGTAGTCTCCAAAATAGGAGAAAGAGTTATTATCTTTAAAATACAACTGTATTAAAACATGGTTTTTATTTTGTATTACTTAGCTAGTGGGTTTTTTTATCTTTCAAAAGAATTTATAATTATTGATACCTGGTTTTATTTAGTAGCTAAAAACGGTTAGTGTGAGTAACTGATTTCTTTATTTTTGTAGGCCATTGAACAAATCAATTCCTGTCTGTCTCTTCAGCATCTTGATCTGTCAGACAACAACATAGCTCAATTAGGTGATCTCTCCAAGCTTACCTCACTGAAGGTAGATGTTCTATCTCTGTTTTTATTGCATTCTATTCACAAAGAAATTTGCTTTGAAAATTGCTGCCTTTAGACATTCACTCTTTGAACACTAGCTCTTAAAGCATTTTAATTCAGTAACTGTAATTTCTAGAGAGAAGTGTGTAAATATTCTCTTCCTTGTTTTGAAGTTGCAGGAGCTGAGGCAGTGATTTTTCTACAGCCACTCTAATGATTTTGATAAAGATATGTTGGTGATATCTTCTTCATAACTGTTTGTTCTCTTATCTCTTATCATGAATCAAAACAAACCATACTTCTAACTCTTTTAACATGCACACTGTAGAGAAAAACGTTTCCAAATACTTTTTTCGGTAACTGTGACCAGAAAGTCTTACTTATACTTATTTTGCAATGTATTTTTGTCAGGTGATGCCTGAAAAAGAAATCTGTGGGTTTTGATCAAGCATTCATTTAATCATGTGTTCTTCATGTGTTTTTATTTTATAGACTCTGTTGCTACATGGAAATATTATAACTTCACTTCGCACTGCCCCTGCTTGCCTACCTCAGAGTTTGACTGTTTTTTCTTTGGCAGAAAATGAAATCAGAGACTTAAATGAGGTAAGATATAGAAGATAGATCACCTTGTCTTTAGGTAGACTGAAAGAAGGAAGTTGAACAATTTTTTTGAGGTTGTAACTGAAAATGGGCTCTCTTCTTTGAAACAACCCAACTTTTAATAGTTTAATTGTTTATATGCAATAACCATATTTGCATTAGCTGCACGAGCTACTGATATCTTTTAAAATTTAGTCTGGAAAGAAATTTGCCTTTTTTCTGTTATGTTTTTGTTCTTCAAGGATGTTGCTTTTAGGCCTGACCTTTTCTAGCCTTCTGAAAGGTGAAAGATGAGCTGATCAGATGCTGCAGAGAGTTTCTGCAGCTGCTGGTATTAGACCAGAGGTTTGAATTGCACTTGTTGACATTGACCTATTTTTCAAACTGTATAAGAGAAACAAATAATCTGCCTGTGACTTTTGTCTTTATTGTTTTGTTTGTTTGATGTATTATAAGTAGCAGCCAGAACTCTTGGTTGGGATTTCGTGTCGGAAGAACATTTTTTGGTAATAATTTCTCTTCAAAACAGGACAGGGTTTCTCCAGATTTTTGGCTTGCCTTTTTTTTAAATTTTTTTTTTTCCCTTTGTTTGTTTCCAAAATCCAACAGCCGTTGTAGTAAACTGGATTCATACTACACCTTTCTATGCATAAAGCCCCATTCCCAAATTTTGAGAGAAGTTAATACTTTCCAAGGACTAATAGCATTTACAGAAGAATTATTGGGAAATGGCAGTAGCTGATAGAAGGTCTTTTATAGTCCTTTGTGTTCAAAAATCGAATGTGATTTTTGAGTTATTTGTCATTCTGTTGTTTTGCACAAGCTGTCCTACTGTAGTTAGGAGAAATGTGGAATGTTTTGCTCAGTTAACAAATGTATCTTGTTTTCTCGAGGTTTCTTTCCTGGCCTCTCTTCACCAATTGGAACAGCTGTCAGTTATGAACAATCCTTGTGTGATGGCCACACCGTCTGTTCCTGGCTTTGACTACAGGCCTTATATTGTCAGCTGGTGTCTGAACCTTAAAGTTCTTGATGGATATGTGATTTCTCAGAAGGAAAGGTGCCATAATAGTATTATTAAATCTCTAAAATTATGACATGAAGTTTGGCTAAGCTAAAATTGCTTTAGTTAAATTTATCACCTGTTACACTGGAATTATTATTCAGTTTGCTTAGATAGAAGTGTGAAGTTAAGCTTTTGTTTTGTTGTTCAAATCACAGAAGCACTTCTACAAAGCAAAACTGTGGTAGCAGTTCATCGGTGGTCTAGTACCCTTTCTTTACAGCTCTTTGACTTTGCAGAATGTGGCAATCAGCAGGAGTTAAAGCTGTTGTCTTGGGGAAGCTCAAACTTGCCCTTATATAAGCATGATTTGCATGTGCATTTCTGGATTTGGCTTTTTTTTGTTATCAATTAGTTAAATATTATTTTTCTCAAATCACTTGTTTCTGTATCACTGTGCTCATTATATCACTGTGATATCTGCATGACAAGGTTCTTGACATCAGAACAGTCCAAGCATAATTGTTATCCAGTATAAGCATATTCCAGTCCAGGACACTAACATAATCTAGGATATTCATGTCCTTTTTTCCTCTGTTACTAAAATAAAAAGGTGCCCTTCTTTTGGTCAAAGGTAAACCAATTCTATTTCTGTTTCACCATAACCTGCTATGACTTTCCAGGAAAGTTGCCTATTGGAATTCTAGACTTCTTTTTCATGACTAATGGGATGTTCTGTATTAACTATATTATTACATGTAGATGTATTATATTAAATCATTTCAGGCAGAAGTTAATTTGAAAAACAGACTTGTTGAGTACTTCTTAGCAGTATGTGCTCTCTGTGTCTGTTTTGCATGTTTTTGTGAACTTCTCTGTTTCTGTGAAAGCTTTGCTGAGAAGTTCATTGAGACAAATGTGTTTTCAGTGCTCAAAGGCTACACAGAAAGCAGAGACTGCACAGTTTTGGACAAGTGTTTTTTTTGGGTTTTTTTTTGTTTCATTGATGCTTAAGTGAATTAGTACATTATTAATTGTTCTGATAATGACATTGCCAGTTTCCCTGGGCATTGCACATGTTCCAAGTCTTGCTTAGGTTTGTAGATTAGCTCTTGGGTACCCACTAGAAGAACTGTAGTGAAAACAGAGTTACTGTTTCTATGTTGTTTATTAAAGGTGCCATTTATTAAACCATTTTCCCCCTTCCTAACAGTTTGAAAGCAGAATGGCTCTACAGTCAAGGGAAAGGAAGGTCATTTCGACCTGGGCAGCATGTTCAGCTAGTTCAGTACTTGGCTACTGTTTGTCCTCTCACATCTGCATATGGACTCCAGACTGAAGAGGATGCCAAGCTGGAAAAAATACTGAGTAAGCGAAGGTGAGAACTTAGTTTCTTTCTTAGAGAATGTAACTGAAAACATAATTATATATCTGATGTGTTAGATGTAGTAAGATTTCATTTTAAGTATTTCAAAGTAACGGTGAGGGCTGGAGATGCCAAGTGTCACGGAGGTACAGGATGTGTCCTAGATGGGAATGAGAGGCAAGGTAGCAGCAGCAGGAGTGTTTTTGTACTTTCTGGGCCATCTAGGGGAAAATTCCTTCATATTTTTTAGTCTGTGCTTTGTAGGACACTGAAAGTAATTTGTGTTAGAACTGTGATTAAAATAAACAAACTGTGCACTGGGATTTTTTTTATTGCCACACAAAAAAATGATGAAAACTTCAAAAAGGAGCTTAGCTTTTGTTCTAATTGTAAATGAGGACTATTGTGGTACATTGGTATATTAGCTACTTTTTTATTGTTGGTATGTTCTTTCTTGGTTTTAAAGTTGTCCTTTGAGGGGCACTGTTCCCAGCGATGCATTTGTCCATCTGTATCTGGCATCTGTCTGTCAGTAGAGGCCTCTGGAGAGCCTGCTGGTTCTGCCAGCACTAGCTGTGTTGCTAAGGTCTGTGCAAATAGATGAGTAGAGTTATCATGGTGTGTTTCTTGTCCATGTAAAGGCGAGCTAATTTTGGTTAGAAGCCAGAAAACAAAGCAATACAGATAGTTCCTATTCCCCAGGACCTATTGACAAATTTTTCTTGCAGAAAGAGCAGAAAATTCAGCTCCCAGGAGCAGGCTACCTAAGTGGCATAGTGTGGTTAAAAAGCTGAGCAACAAAAGTATTGTAGTTAGCAGAAGGGTATCTCATCAAAAGGGCCAGAAACTTGGGAGCATCTGGAAGGAGTTACTGCCCACTTTGCAGGTGTAGATTGGTCTCCAGGAGGAAATTATCGAAATGTTTTAACTGTTTCTCAGGAGGAGGTGCAGTCAAGGCATCTTGACCTTGGAATCTCTAGCTAAGTGCTCTAGCATTCACATGTTTCTGGGGAAAATTCAGCAAGTTGTTCTGCTAAATATAACTCTTCAAAAATTAAAAAAACCCTTAAAAACCAAGCCAAAAAAACTCTAGCAGAAAAAGCAATCCCCCCAGATCCTCACCCATATATATGCACATGCATATATGATTTATAGGACAGTTTGACTTTGTCCTCTGTCTCCTGAGCTTTTAATTTAGCTGGGCTGAAACAACCTGTGTGTTCTCTGAGTTTGTAAAGGATGATTTTTTTTTGTGGCAATATTTGTTGATTTGTACTAGGATTTTGGGCTGTTAGTAACAGGAGCACCTATTCCTTGATTCACTCACTTTGAAATGTAAAAGATACTCCCACCATTCCTCAAACTCCTCTATACCTCACACATAATGTATTCCACTTGAGACACTTAAAATATCTGCATGCCTTCTTCATGTGTGTAGAAATACCTCATGGTTTTCAGTCTATAGTCAGAATTGCATGTTGGGCTTTTTCTCGGTTTTGGTTGGCTGTCTTTTGTTTGGTTTTTTTTGGGGCTTTGGTTTTTTCTTTTTTTTGTTTGTTTGGTGGGGTTTTTTTGGGGTTTGGTTATTTTTTTTTACATGTAATGAAGAAAGAGGGGCTGGAGGAAGGGGAGCAGGAAAAGACTACAATTTTGTACTTTGTGAGTAGTTCTGTTAATGTCTTGTGTGTATAGGAATCTGCATAACAAGCCTCTCCTTTAGAATGTTTTGATCACTTGTTTCTTTTGAAATAGTTCATAGTTTCTTTTAGATGTTTTCTGTACAAAAGAAAGTTTAAATGAAGCGTAAAATATATTGTTGGCACTCTGTGCTTAGACTCCACCAGAGGCAGTTGATGCATGAAAACCAAAATGAGGAACCACGTATATCTTCTGCTCCCAGCAAAACAGTGCCAGTTGCTCATGAACACAGTGGCCTGGCCCAGCCATCACCAATGGTTCTTGAAAAGGGTAAGTAGCTTATCTGCACCTGTGGTCTAACCTGTGGAAATAAATATTTTTCTTTTGAGCATAGGTAACTTTGTGGAAGGAATTTCAGAACAAGGCCCTGTTATTGTTTTATTTTATTGATCTTCTGTTTTCTCAACTGAAGTTATACATTGTTTCTAAAAAAAATCCAGTCCATGCTTATTTGTGTCTTGAAATGCTAGCAGGCTGGTTATCCAACAAAATAAGAGTTACTACTTTGACTTTTACATTTTATACAAGTTTATTTTCCAGGGAAGTGCAGTTTGTGCAATTTCCTGTACCCAGTGTTTGCCAAGTTTGGATGTTACTGTGGTAAATATTGTCCTGATACAGAAATATCATCGTTACTAACATGTTAGATCATCTTACCCACCCAGGTGCTAACTGTCAAAACCAAATTGGGAATCCCTATGAATTAAACAAACTATTAATATTATTGAAATACTCTAACACTATGATGTGCATTTCTGCCTATCTAGAACCTGTCATCCAGAGGAATTCTTGGGTTGGACCAAGTGCAAACAATGATCATTCCTATGCAGTAAAGAACACTTTTCTTCATGAAAGAAGCTTTCCCAAGGAGCTACACCTCGAAGATGTACAGACAGATGAAGACAAACTAAACAGCAGCCTTTTATCCTCAGAGTCTACTTTCATGCCAGTTGCTTCAGGATTGTCTCCAGTGTCTCCTGCTTCAGACCTGAAGCTACATAGAATCAATTTGGGTCCAGAAGATGATGATGATACAGTGATTGAAGGTGTGAGAGATATTAATAGTAGAGAAACAACTAAAAAGCAAGAAGCTTTGTCTGTTACAGGAGAGCACCCTAATAGAGCAACAGGAAGTGTGGAAATGCAAGAGAGTATCAAAGAAATCCTGCAGGTGCCTGCTCCCGGTCTGGTAACAGCCGGCCTGGCTGCAAAGACTGGCAACTCTGTAGGGGCCTCTGAAGGCCGAGTTCTGCACAGTCACCCCAGCACCTTGTTAGGTGCTGAATCAGGAGTAAAAACTCTTTGTCCTGACCAGATGAGAGAAGAAAGGTCTGGTTCACTGGTTGTGCAAGGTGCAGCACCAGCTGATCAAGGTGCAGCTGAACTGCAAAGGATGACTGAAGCAGCTACCAAGCTTCAAGCTTCCTGGAGAGGATTTTACGCGAGGAACCACCATCCTCGAGCCAAGGAAGTGCGGAATGAAATTCGACTACACAGAATGCAGGAGCACATCATTTGCTTAACAGCTGAAATAGAAAAGTAAGTTGAGGTCATGCTGTTTGTTTGCAAGTCTGTCTGACTATAACCATCATTCCAAAGTATTTCAGAACAGATATAGATGGTATAACTACTTACAGTAGAACCTAGCATCAGAAACATAAAACTGATTACATTACAGGATCAGTTCCTAACTAATTAGAACAGTTTTGCACATTCATACTCTCAAAGTGCATTCTATAAGTGGATTGGGTTAGAACACATTTTTCTATTCCTATTTTAGCAGGACTTGCATATTTCAAAATAGAAATTGCTGAGTGGGATTTTTTTTATTTGTCTCCTCACATTTAGAGTCTATAAATCAAGTGTCCATATTGAGAGTCATTATTCTATTGCTAGTGAAAAGAATTTCCTCTGCTTGTATGATACAATTTTAAAATGTGACTCTGTATTTGGTTCTGTTTTAATTTTTGATCCTGTGAATCCATGTTTGGAGAAAATCATGGTCAAAGTTCCTCAATTTGTAAACCAAAAATTCTGGATTTACTTAATATCTTTCTGGATCAGCCTGGGTCAGTCTGTCTGACAGGCTTTTTCTTCATTATCACAAGTGACAAAAGCTCTGTAAATCAAGTTGAGTGCTCAGTGAACCTCTAGAAAGTCCTAATGCTTATACATCATACTCCATGGATATATCTGTGGGACAGCATAATTTGAAATGAAGAAGTACTATTTGGTGTGTGGGGGGGTGATAGTTGTGCAGGAAAAAATAAGAGCTCAGGTTCAGTTTACAAAAAAACACATTATTGCCAAGCCAACAAATGTGCTGCAGTAAAAGGAAGCAGAATTTAAATATAACTGAAAAAGAAACTTGAAGTCAGCAGCTGGGTATTTATGGCAAGCCAGACTGCAGTAATTTCTTAATGTTAGGCTCTGTTGTATCTTTCAAAAGTGCTGTTATATAAGTAGGCATTTTTATGTGTTCTTGTTGCTCTTGTTACCCAAATGTTGCTTATTTAAGCTGCATAAATTTTGGATGTGTGTTCTTGCAGACTGAGAAAAGAAAGAGAGGAAGATAAAATGCAGAGGCTTGTACAGGAGGAAGCTATCAAATTTCTTTGGAACCAGGTAAGTAATTTTAGTCCTCTTGTTTTTCTGCTTAAATGTGAATTTGGAATTCAAGTTTTAATCTGCCTGTATGTGAATTCGCATTATTTCTTACTGTAGATCCTGAAGAGATAGTCAATATGGTTCAGTTTTTCCAATTATTTGAGTGGTTTAATAGACTCTTACTGCTGCTATACTGATACTATGGGGGAAAATAACCCTCAGAACATTAGTGCAAGAATACTGGTTTTATTACTAAAGACTAAATAGTGGCCTGGTGTGAGAAGGAAGACAAAATGCAAGAAAAGCTAAATAAACATAAGCAAGACTGTGAAGAATTATGTAACTGCCCGTGGCACATGAAATGATATCAAGCTGTGTTGCTTGTGAGCAACTCATTTTTGAGGCAGGAAAGTTGTTAATACATCTTTTAATAAGCTTTTCTGCCAAAAATAAGGTTGTTTTCTTAAAAATGGGTAAATCCTTTCTGGTTTTAAGAAGAGATTCCTTTTTCTTCAGGTACTTGAATTGGGAACTTGTGTGCTCTGTCAGTGTTTGGCATGTAGGTTTAAAAGCCATGATTTCACAGTGAGAAAGGCAAAATTTCCCTAATGATATAGGAAACCTTTTGTTTGTCACTTGATCTTGGATTTTATACTAGAGCTTGGTTGCTGGATGCAAGAAATCCACTAGAAATCAAAATATATTTAACTACATTTCATAATGAATTTTTCTCTATACAGGTTAAATCTCTTCAACAATGGCAGCTTTCAGTGATGCAGAATTTAGGTGGTGCTGGGATCCCTTCAGCCAATACTTTATGTTCATCCAAACCACCTCTTCAGTCATCCACAGTGAAGCAAGAAACCCCACCAGCTGTTAGTTCTGCTCTGTTAGTTCCAGCCAGTGAGGATGATCTTCAGGAAAAGTCTTCGTTGCAGTTCCCAGATTCTGGCTTTCATTCTTCTGCAGCTGATCAGACTCATGCCAGTGAACTGTGTAGTTCTGAAAAGAGCTTAGCTGAAGGAAGTGAGAGCTCTCTTTCAATGGAAACCATCAAACAATGTGGCAATTGTGTTTTAGCATGTTGTTCAGATGGAGAGCATGGCCCTGGGGAGTGTGGGCAAAGTAAAGAGAGCTCTAGTAATGTGCAGGACAATGGACTGATAGAACAGTATTTAAAATCTGTTCAGCAGCTGGAAGAGGCTGATGAAGACACAGATTGCAATGAGGAAATGGAGGGCAGCTGTCTACAAATGTCTGTGTCAGCAGAAAGCCAAGATTCTTCCTCTGACACTGTCTCTGTAG
This sequence comes from Hypocryptadius cinnamomeus, assembly GCA_013400635.1. Lineage (NCBI taxonomy): Eukaryota > Metazoa > Chordata > Aves > Passeriformes > Zosteropidae > Hypocryptadius > Hypocryptadius cinnamomeus. The sequence goes on from VYZP01021940.1 coordinate 85,830, forward strand.
AGCTCCCTCAAGAGACACCTTCCCCTGTCCGAGATGAAATCTGTCAGACACCACCAGAAAGCTACAAACTGAATTCAGGAATAGTAGAAGGGAAGCAAACAGACTGTGATTCTTCATTTCAGATGCTGCATGTTGGAATAGCTGTATAATAGGATCATTTCCCCAAAGGACTAGGGATTCCATTTCACTTTCTCTTTCTTTTTCCTGTTTATACAGAACTTATTTTTCATGTGTGCTGTTTCAGATTTTGACTCATGTTCTGAATTTATGTTGTAATTACTATTTGATTGACGTTGCTGAGGATTGACACTAGCTATGCTAACCTGAAATCAGCAAAGTTCTCAGTGACAATCATGATGCACTTTATTTTCAAACATAAAACTGGTATCCTAATAACTGGCCTCCATTAAATTAATTCTGAAGATTGGGGGGTGGATGGTGGTGGTGGTAGTGTTTGCTGTAAATTCACTTTGGTGAACGTGTTAGTAAGTGTTTGTTTTTTTCCTGCAAAGAAAGATGAAGTTCTTATTTTGCAAAGAGAAGAAAACAATATGGGAAGAAATGGAGTCAATACGGGCAGTATATCCTGTCATAAGCAGGATACAGCCTCCTGAGAAAGATGAAAAGTTGCTTTTCAGACTTCTTTTGACTTACACTGACCAAGTTACTCTTGTTTATCAAAGATGCATTCCAGAAAACCAGTGTCCGAGTCAGTGACTTTTTTGTAAATAACTTGAAGCTGCTGGCGAGGAATTAGATCATTTACATACACACTGAAACAAGGACTTAAAAGAGAGAAACCTCAGGGAGCTTCAAACAAGCTTTGATCTTTGTTTGCCCTGGGGTTGAATTTCCCTGCCTTCTCAGGTAAGACTCAAAATGGAACCAGTAGCAGCCAGGACTAAGTAAGAATTTCAGAAGGGCGTATGATTTGGGAACATCACTTCCAGGACTGCCCTGCTGGGTTACAGCAGCAGACTTGGTGGGATATGTTTTGCTCCACTAGGATGCTAATGTCTGTGTGGGATTTGGATTTGTGAGACATTAGTGAGTTTGATGGACCACAACTACTTCTATCTACAGGTATAAATACTAAAAGCAAATGACATGACTTAACTATTTCCTGATATCTCTGTTGGGTTTTTCGGTTGGTTTTTTTTCCCCTCTGTGTCCACTAGTTGACATTTTAATTAAACATGGATAAAAAGTTGTATTTCTTCCCTGTTAGCAAATATGCTGAGATACCTAGGCTATATTTTCCACTTAAACACTGGGAAAGCAGCAGGCTTTGTATCTTACCCAGCCATTGCTGTGTTTGGTTTTTTTAATGAAAAATAATCAGGTATCTTAGTATACTTCAACAGTGACAAGGGAAATCTGTTTTGCCATGTGATTTGTGATGGACAATAGTGAAATAAAAGTTGATGTTGTGATTTACAGGCGTCAGTTGCATTTTGCAACATGTACTGGAAGCCCAGTGTTGCAGTAGTTTGCTAATGTTTACTTCTCAGTTACAAAGACACATGCTTATAGTAATTCTCTGGATCCACAGGTTAAATTCTGATGCTATGGTGTCACTAAAACCAGCTAGCACTCTTTTAAAAGGACTCTTATGGCCATGTTACCATGTAAAATAATTTAGTTTTTGTGAAAGCTTTGGTTGCATGTCTGCTTTTGGTTCCAAGCTGAAATTTGCCACTACTCAGGAGTTTGGTATGAGGCAGATATCTGCTTGAGGCCCCAAAATATCCTTTATTTAGAACATAAATGGTGTATTGGACTTGTACCAGCCATGTTCCCAGTGGTGAAGTTCACCTTGGAAGAATAAAGCTTGCCTCTGTGTATAGAGTAGCCATCATCTCTTTTTCTCCCACCCCAAAAAAGTTCTAGGGCACCAGCTTCTCCAAAGAGCTGTCTCTGCAGTCAGGCTGACCTTTGTGCCTTGCATATATGGGAGCATTAAAGAAAACCCAGTACAACTGAGCTGGTAGGTTCTTAATGTGCTGTCTTTCTAACTGAATGTAGTCACAGCACTTTTGTAGCATGACCATATTCATAATTAGATCTTAGAGCGCAGTTGTGCTTGGGTATTGGAAATGGTACAGGTGCATTAATGTATCACAGCGTCTGATTACCTGGGCAAAGCAGTGTGTAGTCCACTGGATCATACCCTTGTCCCCTGAAGGTGCTGAACTTGGCTTTAAATCTGCCCTGCCTGGGGATCTGCAGTTCATAGGACTTAGCTCTTTGGATGTCAATATGTTATATAAAACCCCCAAATGTCAAAGAGACTTCTTGGCATATTGAGAGAGGAATTATTTCAGTCTTTGAAACAGTTCTGGATCTTGCATTCTGGAGACAGTGGTCAGGTGTGAGTTCTCTTTGATGGCAGAGTGCTTTATTGCAAGACCTGGAAGAAACTAGACCACTGCCTGGATAACAATGTTTCTCTTACTGGAGGCACTGAGGGAGCATATGTATTTTGCTGTTTTGGATTGTCACTTTTGCTGCACAGTAAAGATGAAACAACTTTAATTTTGGAGTTGTCACATGGGGGAAACTTGGTGCAAGTAAATTTTTTATGGAAGCCCTAGATGTTTCTTGATATTTCCTTTTGTTATTAGAACTTGCAAGCACAAAGACAAGACAACTTGCTTTAACTAATGCTGAGGTCAGCTGTTGTCCTTATTTATGTGTAACCTGTATATACAAAAATGGTTTTATGCAGGTACAGCGAAGCATGTACTGACAAATATTCAGCTTTATCTTACTTTTTTTGGGGGAAACAGTGAAATACTAGAAAATTTTTTTCTAATGTTCTTAAAAGTATCTTGCATGTGTAGAAGATGGGTTGCCTAAATATAGAGAAATCAATGAATGGTGAAGTTTTGGATTAGTTTTTACAGGGTTAAATGTAATTAGTTTGTATATACAGAAAATATTTTCATCCTGATCATTAAAATACATACAGGGAAAGACATAATGAGGGATACAGTGGAAAAATAAGGAGTAAAACTGGATGTATTCTTAAAAGTGGCTTCTTTCAGCCCTGTTTTGAAATCTCAAAAAATCATGATGTGGAAGTATCATAGTTTAATATATGGCTTAGCATTAAATATCTTTGTTTAAGTTAGTTTCCTTAATCTACGTATGTAATATTATTTTAGCTGGATAGGGATGCACAGTTTTCCTTTGGAGGTGATGGAAATTTCATAAAGAAACTGGAAGGCCTAAAATAGACCTGAAACTTTCCTGTGTTAATATTGTATTCTTTCCTTTTGAAAGGCTTCATGATCAGCAGAAGAATGTACTTTGTAGAAGAAAAGCTTATCTCTTGTGTTTTGTCCTGGGCTGATCCTCCAGTGTTAGTGGGAGAGATCACTTGGTTATTTGCCAGGTAATGTTGCCAGCTCTGCTGTGAGTACAGTTGAAATGCTTCTTTAATTTGCTTCAGAAAAATCAGATAAATATAGCTCAGAGTATTTAAACTGCAGCACACAAGTAGTTTTGCCCCAAATGAGGTAGCTGGCACATGAAAGCCTGTTTTCAGCTAGTCTGTGGTATAAATTACTCTTTTGCCTCTTTTTCTGTGGTTCTATATACCATAAAGCAAGAAGGCATTAAGACTGCAAATTTTATTTTGCTGCTTCTAAACCACAAATGTCCTTCAGCAAATACTTGAGAAAATCCTTGCTAAACTAAATTGCAGAAGCCTAACAGTTGTTGATAGTTAAGTTTCTTAAACAACCATAGGTTCCACTATTTGCATGCAGCAGTTTAAATAATGCACTTAGCGGCCAGTCTCTATATTTAAAAAGTTGCATTTTTTTCTGAATAATGTTTGTATTTGAGCTTGCAAACTGTTCCTGGTTTTTTTTATGAATTTGTATATATTGTCTGGAGAATTCAAATTTTTGTTTCTACTTGTAGCAGGTTATCTGATGAACAAAAATGGAATATATGTTCTTTTGAGATTACCTGGGTAATTTTTACTGCACTTGATGTTCTAGTGTGTCTCACACAGATACACTTTTTCCTGAGAGGATAAAATTGTAGCAGTTAGGGGAAACTGACTGAATGACAATAAAATGTAAAAACCGGTCAGTTCCCTGCTAGTGGAAAAGACACTAACTTTTTTTTTCCTCTCCTGCTGTATTAACTTCCCCCCCTCTCCCTTGAGGACTGTGCCACCCAAATAAGTATGCATCGAGTATTCATAAAGTCTTTCAAAATGTCTTCTTTTAATAGTTACACTTCTTTTTTTCCCAGATTGGCTTTCTAGGACAAGTTACTGAGAAACACTTGCTTTCTATATGCCTACCAAAAAGTTGGTCTGTCTATTTGTAAATGTTTTCTTTGTCAGTAATGGAAAAAGCACAGGTTCCCTTTCTTACAAGAACATAAACCAGTATTTATCAGGAAAGGTGCTTTATCTCTTGGAAAGTGCCATGCCAAATTTTATCGTGCAAGAGCTCTCAGTAAGAATCTTTTTTTCTGGCTTCATTACGTTTGTAAGTATATGGGCCAAATTTATTTGTAGCATAATTCTACTGAATTAATTTTTTTTGAGACTTTCACAGTGGTATTCTACCTCTAAACTGGAATTTGAGAAGAAAAGAACAATTGGGTATTGGTTTGTCTCTCTATTTCTTGCTGTTTTCTGTCAAGAATGGTGGGTGGTTAAATTGGTACAGTTCATATATTTTCTATAAGTGTTTACATTTTGGATTTATTGTTTCTTAAGTATTTTGTTTGTATTGCTGAGTTTTGAATTTAAAATAAATGATTTGTACCTTTATTGAAGATTAAGGTGTACATTATATTGACTTTTATGGCTATAGTCATAATCTTACAATTGGAGAGCTCTTCTGGACATGGGAAGCTCGGGAATAGAAAGCAAGTGATGACAAGATAAGCTTTGGCATTCTTTACTTGGCACAGCTGAGACATCTGATGGCCACTGTTCCAGTGCCTAGGACAGTAAGAGTGTAGTAGGGTACATGAAATGAGTTCACCAACGACTCTGAAATTGGTCTTTGTGATTTGCAGCCCTTTGTTTCCATTGCTGGCCCTCTTTCATGTTCTTAATTACCTGCTGTGTTTAGATTAAAAGATGTGGCAGTATTCTGTACTGAGTTTTCTAGAGAGAGAATTAAGACTTGAGGGCTTACAAGGAGAAACACAATTGCAACATGTGGTGTTGCCTCTCTTGGTTTGGTCAGATACCTGCTCTCTTCTTAAACAAAAAAAGGCTAATTAAGTATCTTTTAGGCTTTAACAAATAGAAACAGTTGAGTTCAGACATACATGAAAGTCATATTTTACTGCAACACAGTTCTCTGAAAGGTAAAAAAAATTACAACAATAGCAAAACTGAAACAACATAGCTAACTTGTTTTCACTCAGTTGTAACACATGGAGGTTTGTAGACATTTTAAACTCCTCACTATGTCTTTCTACTTCATTACACCAAAGAAAAGATTTTTTTTTTTTTAAATGGGACTCTTCTGTGAAGGTATTTACTGTTAGAGTGGTGAGGCACTGGAACAGGTTTCCCAGAGAATTGGATACTCCACCCCGGAAGGGTTCAAGGCCAGGTTGGATGGGGCATTGAGCAATCTGGTCTAGTTTCTGCCATGGGCAGGAATTCCCCTGCCCATGGTAAGGGAGTTGAAACTAGGTGATCTTTAAGCTCCCTTCCACCTCATTCTAGGACTCTATTTAAAAATCAAGAATAGGCATAGCTAAAGTAACTCCACTTCAAGTCTGAAAAGAGAAGAGCAGTGCCCTTTTCTTTTAAAGGCCTTACAGCTGTACTAGTGAGTTTTAAATGCTGTGTGTGGTAGGAATAGTAACCATAGCACTTTGGGTTCACTCTTGTCCTGGGCTTTTGTCCATATTTGTAATAAGATCAGACGTTAAAATCTTTGGCTAGATTTGGAAAATAAAAGGATAGCTAGTGGATTGGCCCATTTTGATCAAATGGGAGTAGTACTTTTAATTTTATGGGCTGAAAGTCCTTACCTATGCTAGGACTTATTGTGAAGCCCAGCCCACTCAGTGTTGGGGTGGTGTGAGAAGCAGGAAAGCCCTTGGCTCTGTAAGCACTGCTCAGCAGTAGCTAAAACAGCCCTATGTTATCACACTGTTTCCAGCACAAATCAAACACACACCTATCATAGCCACTGTGAAGAAAATTACCTGTATTCCATCCACAACCAGTATAGCTGCTCCTTCTGGTATGTGCAAGATGATACTCACCAAGGGAAGGAGTATCAGAAAATTGTGCTCAGGATGCCCAAATCAAACAAGTTGCCTCTGACTTCTAAGATGCTTTAAATTGTGAAAATTGAGAAGCCCATGATCATAAAGAATGCTCTGGAAAATGTAAAATCTGGCACATTGTGTTTAAAGTGTTCATGTGTTGGACTGAAAGCCATAAGCCATTAGAAAAGCCTAAACAATTCTTGGACAATGTGCTGCTGTGAGGAGCAGCAGTCTAGCAGTCAGGGATGTTTGCTTAGCATTGTGCTAAACTGCATTCAAGCAGCAGCCTTTGGGAAATCTCCTCCTATCCATTGTTACACCAGCTGAAGTTATCCAGTCCCTTGAGCATTAGCAGCATGTTTTCTGGTGTGGGAAGTGCATGGAAGATGTGCTGAGCAGCTTACTACTGCTTATGCCTTAGAGTCTGTGGGACCTGGGGAGAAACAGGAGACACTGAGAAGCTCTACAACCAGAATTCACTTTTCTTCTTTCCATCAGTAGTTCCTACAGCCCCTTCAACCTGAAGTTTTGGGCAAATGCATGTGGTATTGGAGCCCATGTTTTCCAGGCTTGCTCTCCAGCTGTCTTGTACTGTTGAGCTCTCCAGGATAGACATGCACTTGTCCTCTCCTCATTGCAGCTTGTCCTCTCCTCATTCCCAGGCTCAGTAGCTTTACAGCAGATTTGTTTTCCTGCTGGTCTCTGATTCTTTGGCTTTACTCACAGATATGGAAATTTTTAAGCACGTGAACTAGGTATTATTTTACTAGTAGGACAGATAAGCTACCTTTGTCTCACCTGCTTTCTCATATTCCTAGCTGCCTGATGCTTTCTTTCCTTTGGTGTAGCAGTGTCAGTGTTAAACTGGCAGGATCTATTCTGGGCAGCCTATGGCTGAGATGGCTGTGGCCATGTCCATTTTCTGGTGGAGAAGTAGAAAGGAAGACCAGGAAGAGTTTCTCTTAGTCCCAAAGGTGAGCAGAGCCATCTGGAAGAAATGGAAACCTGTGTTCCTTCCTGCCTGTCCCTGGAGTGGGAATTCAGCACAGCTGCTTGAGGCAGGTTCGTGGAAAGGCTGATGCCTATAGGAAAGCTTCTCTGTAACCTTTCGGAGAAGGACTTGAGGAAGCTGTAAGATGATTCTTCTAACAAAAGTGTAATCCCTTTAAAGCATTAGATGATGTGAAAACCATCTGGATGGCACCAGGTCAGCAAAAGAGTTTTTCCATTAGTTAAATAGACCTTATTGTTGTTATGCCTGAAACCGGGGGCCATGCTGAACTTGTGTGCAAGATGAAACTCGCTGTTCTAAGGACTGCAGAAGTACAAGACCCAGATGATTGTGGAAGGAAAAAAAGACTGGAGAAGTGATACAAGGGTAATGTAGCAAAAGGAGACAGATCAAAGGTGTCTATAAAAAGGGAACAGTGTGAGTTGTGCTCTTTGCAGACTGTCCCACACATTGTTTGTTAAATCTCACCATTCTTCAGCACAAAAGTATGTTTTAGTTTGCCTCAGAGAGCAAACCAAAACATTCCTCAACACTTGCCTATAATCAAGAATTGGTTCAGTGGTCTCATATATATTATCAAAACCACTGTGTTTTATTGGTTATTTTTTTGTAGATAAGAGGGAGAAGGGCAATGGGGCCAAAGGCCCAGCATAACTTCATCTTACTGCATATAATTCTGGAAAAAAAAATGAGGAAGGACTGATTATTTTTCATTATCCAGCTTTCTGTACTCAAATCAAAATAACTGGCAAGTTCTTCCAGTGTGATAAACAAGGAGGGATGTAAGGTGAGCAACAGCTGTTTAAGCTGCTTCTTTTGGGACTAATGACATTTAGATGTTGCATGGTGATGGGGTGGAACAGACCTCACTAATGCCATTGACTCTCAAATAACCCAAACAGCTTTTACATGGGGCTTTTGGTGGAGCAGAGGGGCAAACACAGAGTAATTTGTTTCTGGACTCTGTGCAAAAGGACTTACCATGTTGGAGATTAGACAGGCATATTTAATTCATTATTAGGCCTTCATCAAGACTAACTATAATTATAACTGAAGAATTTATGGAGAGAAGTAGTGTGGGGATCACTTCCCATCTCTGAGGGGAGGTGAAATGTAAAATGTGGCAAAAGATAGCATAGCAGTACCTATTTTCTTAGAGGTGATGGGTTTTCTCACTTGTCACCTTCCATACCTTCACCCCCAACATCACTCCAGGTATATTAAGAGATGGGATAATGCTTGGCATTTGGCACACAAGTTTTCCCTTAGGCTGCACTTTGAGCTGCAGATTTTGTAGGGGAATTTGATGCACTGCATGGCTCATGAAGGAAGAGTGAAGAGAAATGAGACTGCTATAGAACTGACAGGCTTTGTATATTGAGAGGGGGAAAAATCAGTACCAATTATCTTTCAAAATACTGTCTTTTTCATGTGTTCTGCTTGTACAGCCAGATAGATGGCTTTCAATTCTTGACCTACAGTGTATAATAGAAATAAAAGCTGGTGCCTGTTGAGATTTTGCTTTCTATCTCTACCAGACCAGGTAACCACTGTTGTAAGATGCACAACGGAGAAAAATAGAGGTAAGATCACTTCTTCAAAATAGCTATGGCTGGGGCAGAACACAGAAGTAGGCAATTTCTAATGTGTTCACAAGAATATTTCAGCTGCTCTCTCTTGTTTCTGGTTTTAAGCAACCCACATATTCCTTAGGAAAAATAAGCTCAAGCTCTTAAGCTGTACTCATACAACGAACTTCTGGCAGGTGAGTGTCTTGGCATTCCCAAACTTACGCAATGTTTACAGAACTAATTGCAGATGTGCTGCAGATTGAAAGTGCCACCCGGCTCTGGGGCAGGGTGCAAAGCTCAGCACTGACTGTGTGCGTGTCCTCATCCTGAAGTCCTGCCCTCAATGCAGCTGCATTTGCCCAGTTCTGCCGTGCCTGTATCCCCTCTCAGCTCCTGCAGCTGCTCTGGGTCCAGACTCTCCTTCCACAACCTTCTCTCTGTCCAAGACGCCGCCTGTGCTGCTTCCTGCGCCGTTCGCCTTCAGGCTCGGCAGCGTTTGAGCTGCGATGGTTCGTGTCAGAGCCTTCTCCCACGGCTGGGGCTGCGGCTGGGGACCATGGTGATGCCGCCCAGGCCATAGTGCTTGGCTTCGCGCCACCCTCCCCACATCCTGCTTTCTTAGGCTTCACCTGCGGTGGCTTAAAAATTACAGAGACGGAGGCGTTGTTTTTGTTGGGTTTTGTGTCTGTTTCTCTTTTCTTTGCCTCTTCTCGGCACAGAGGCTGCGGCGGCTACCGCGGGGACAGAGCCGGTACCGGGGCGGGGCGGGGCGGGAGGAGGCGCGGCAGCCGCTGCTGCTGTGTGAGGGGCGGGCAGGAGGGAGGGGCGGCGGGAGCCGGGCTTTTACAGCAAGCGCCTCCGGGCCGGGGGCGAGGCCGCCGCCTGGCCCGGGGGAGCGCCGGGGGCTGCGGTGAGGGGGCGNCTCGGATCCCCCGTCGCCGCGGCCGGGTCCGCCCGCCCGCAGGGCCGCGCTGCCCGCGCCGCTCGGGGTGCAGCGAGGCGGCGGCTGAAGGCGCTTCCTGCCGGTGCAGGGGCTGCCTTGTGCCGCTCCCCGGGGATGCCCATCCCGCGGCATCCTATAAAGTACCTTTGAAGCAATAAAACAGAGCTGTGCGGTTAGCACTGCCGGCAGCGGTGCTTCCTGCTCGCTGCCCCCGTCCCTGGCTCGTGGGTGCGTGTCCGGTCCCGTGTTTCGCGGCCGGGAGCGCCGCGGGGGCTGCGGCGCTGTCCCCGGACTGTCAGCGGGCTGGGGGACTGCCAGCTCCCCGCGCCCTGGGGACTAGGGCGGAATCTGCGAAAAACAGCAGCAAATCTGGTTTTCCGTGCTGGCAGCCACGCGAGCATCAAGCCCCTGTGCCCCAGTGACATGGTTTGGGCATCGCCGGAGGTAGCGGCTCCTCTGTGCCTTGGAGGTTTGCATGACAGAATTTGGAGAGGTTGCACCCATACCTGCCGTTGTAACGCTGCTGGCTTAGAGAGCTGTGGGGATAGAGAGCTGGCAGTAATTGACAACTTGTAAAAAAACCCAAAGCAACAATTCTGTAATGGAGCGTGCGATATAATTTAATGACGTATTCATAAAAATGTCATTAAATCCGTTTTTGTTTTTAACATTGGGTAAAATGAGGCTTGTGGTAACATGGAACAAAGCTGAGAGAAGTAATGCTTAGCCATAAATAGCAGAAAATTCAAGTGCACAGCACTGAAGTTTAAAAGAATAAAATACTTCAACAAAATCCTTGAGTCATTGTAGAAGCTGAAGTGATTTTACAGGTAAAAAGTCGTAACTGCCATTTTATTTTGTGCCACTGTAAGCAAACCACCAATGTATAAATTTTATTAAGAAATATTTGTGTGTGTTTTTACAGATGTATTTATTTTTTTAATGTATTGTTTCCAAGGTTATCTGGCTTCTTGTGTGGATGGCTTCAGAGAACATTTCAGGAGTAGGGTAAGTCCTAAGGCTTTTTGGTGTACTTATGGGCTTCCCTTATACTAAAAATGAATGGGATCAGTTGTTCACCAATTGTGATGAAACTGGCAGTATAGTAAGCCTTTAGCATAAAGAGAGCTCTAAACCTGTACATTTAAATGTTTTAGGGCATGTGGCATCTACAGAATACAGAAAACTTTCAATAAAAATATATGGAACAGCATTTATTTGTATTTTTAGGCAACTGAAATTTTATCTGAAATTTTAGGCATATGAAATTACATTATATTTTCAATGTCTTGTGCTTTTCAGTGATGTAGAAAGAATTCTCAGTGACAGAATTGAAAATTATGGTTTTGTCTGATGTATTTGTTTTTCTTCCTCAAATGGACATATATGTCTTTAAATTGGCGTACTCTAGGTATATTTAGTATCAGTTTATGACCCAAGCTGCTGTTTTATGCAAATTTCATATTAGTGCAGAACTGTTCCAACAAAGCTGTATTTTTGTGGCATTTTGGTACTTTCACTTTAATGGATGTCTTGCTCTTTCAATGCTAGTTCATTAGTGAGAAATACAATCTCTCTAATTCTCAGCAAAGCATTTGAAGTTATAATCCCTATAATCCTTGTAAAGCAATTTGATGTGTGGTCTATTTTGAGGCTGTCCTGGTTGTACCAGTAATGTATTTCAGTTTTCTAGCCTGTATTCATTTGATAAATAATTTTTTAATCTTGATATTAAATATAGCATTATGTTTCATTTAAATTTACACAGCATTTTTCATAGTCTTAAAAGCAAAGGTACCATGCATTACATTATTTTAATTGTATAAATTCTCAGTTATACTATTTATAGGTAGTTATACAAAGTTTATGTAATCATTTGACTATGTTGTTGCACTTGGTGCATGGTTGTATGAGTAATGCTGCTTTGAGGATATTGGGTTTGGAGAGATTGGTGTCTTTTGAGTGTCTCTCCTTGCCATCTGTTTTCTGTTTCCAACTTTAGAGCTTCTGCAAGAACAGTACCCTTTTTGCTTGCAAAAAAGAATGCACTACAATTGTCCTTCTCAGAAAGAAAGGAAGGTTTAAGAGTCATTCTGAGCAAGCATTGAGAACTTTATCAGTGGCTGTTAAGTCTGTGATTTTGTAGTAGATCAGCCATCATGCAACCTTAAAGGAACGATATTGTATGAAAGTTAAAGTTTATGAAAGACAGTATTTTTATTAGATTTAAAGAACCAGAAACACTGAATCCTAGTGTATTCTTTCCAGAAGTTTATTTTTTTATTTTCTAGAACTGCATATGAGTACCTGAGATAAAAGGAATGATAAAAAGGCAAAACAGGGAAGATGTAATGTAATGTTATAGATGATGCATGAAGTTAAATTTTAGTGCTTTCAACTCTCTTAGGTATCTCCTCTTTAATGCTACATTTGATTTATTTTTCCCCTCTTCCCAAGCAGAAAACTGGAGGAAGTGAGTTTTACCTTGCTTATCCAAATTTGTTTCAGACACCAGCGCTTAATAACAACTTAATGGAATGTGTAAACAGGTAAATGAGAGATGTCTAAACCCACAGGTTTCTGCTAGAAAAGTTAATGGCAGCTGTCCAAACCCACAAATTTCTCTTTCAGTCTGATAATGTCAAAATAAAGATAAAGTGGTGGTGTGGCCTAACAGATAAAAAGGGTGGTGGTTATTTGTTTTGGTCTTTTTGATTGCCAGAATGAAATCTTGCACTCTTCTTTTGCCTTTTTTTTGGGGTATCCACTACAGGTGAGACCAGCTTTCTGATAAGGGTTTGCTTTGGCAGATCCAATAGAATTATGTAACATGATAGATAATGCTTTTTGGATTAGTTCCACAAAAACAATCTGTGTCGACTGTTCTATCGTACTAGTTATTGCCCCACCATTTGTAAGCTTTCAGTGCACAACTTGACTTTAATTGTAGTAACATTTTGAGACTTAATAGAGTTTTTGTAAATGCACTTGCAGGAATGAAGTGGAAGTCAGCTGAATTCTCTCGTGCTCTGCTGAGACGAAATGACATTCGTGTTTGCGGCGAATGGGAGTCATGGCAATGTGTAACATGGGAGGGAAAGGCACGAATGGACCATGTGGCGTGACTCGTTCAGACTGCAGCTCTTCTGCCTGCTCATGGCAGTGCTGGCTGTTGTGGTGCTGGTCCATAACTTTTTTCAGTTAGAGGTAAGTGGAGCCTGTTTCTTCTCCAAGATGGCTTGAGCAACATTATTGGCTTTTGAGTGTGAGGTTAGAATTGTCTGACTGACAGCATTTAGCTATAAATTGGAATCACAGAAAATTCATAGTTGAAGGCGTGTCTGGAGGTATTTAATCCAACACCCTCCTAAAAAGGCTAGCATCACAGCTTGGATTGCAACAGGGTATTTTGACTTTTGACCATATTCAAGTACACTCATATTTCACAACCTACCTAGGCAGCCTGTTGTAATGCTGCATCTCTCTTAGAGGGAAAAATGTTTGCCTTATGTGCAACTTATATGCCTTATGTGCAATTTATCCTATTAGAGTGTACTTTAACTCTAATAGTTCCTCTGTGACTCCCCTGTGGTTAGTGAAAGACTGCAGTTAGGTTCACTTTTGGTCTTATCTAGAATTAAAAAAAGATGCTTTGGTTCCCTTACTGTCATTCCAGTTCCCTAAGCATCTCAAGGGTTCGTAGCTGGTCTTGCCAGCTTTACTCTGGTGTGGGTTGTCCAAAAACTAGATACAGTGTTCTAGGTGTGACTTCACCATGGTCAAGTTGAGGAGAATTCTAACTTTGCTGAATCATCCGGTTAGGATCTTGTTAATTCTTTGCCACAGTGCTGTGCTGCTGACACATGGTGAGTTTGCTGTCTCCTGGAATCCCTAGGTCTTTCTCTGCAGAGCTAGCAGTTGCTAGCTTGTTTATCTCTGGCCTGTACTGATGTAATTTTTATTTACCTTTCCCTTTTTCCCTCTGCTGTGTCTGTCTTGCATATTTCTTCAGTTTACTTCTCACTTCAGTGCAGAGGTACTTTCAAACTGCTTAGTCAGTAACCCCAGATTAAAGTCAAGGAGGATGAGGATCTGTCTGCAGGAGCCCTGGAGGCTGACCCTGCCCACTGGCTGCCTGCCTGGCCAGGCCTTCCAGTGCTGCATTTGGTGGGTGAGCATTGTAATGCTTAGCCTAACACCTTGTTAAATTATAGCTGTCCTTCGTGCATGTCAGCTGGTCAGTAAGTGCTTTATGCTTTTAAGTTGTGTAGATGCTGCTTGCAGTATCTTCCTTCCTCCTGGCTAGTGATGCCCCAATGAAATGATCCAAAAGAGGGGCTGTAAAGCCCCCTCACCCCACACAAAATACAGTTGAATTGGAAGAGGATCACGTAGGAGTAAGGAAGATGTTTGGGAAGTCTAAAACCACAAGTGGTTCAGGATCAATAACTGAAGAATGAGTGTTTGTTACATATTCCAGTACTAGTGGACATATTAAATAAAAACTGTCAGATGCTGATTTTAAAGGAAGCAGGGACATTTTTTATGTATTCCAGCAAAGCTGCAGAAGCTTTTGCAGTAAGTCTTTGTAGTTACTAAATGCATATATTCAAAAAATCTGGATGAATGCACAGAAGAAGAGTCCATTAGGGGACACTAGATCTTAAGATGTTTACCGTAGTGTTTAAGAAATCGAAACCATAAAGTGCTAGAAAGTGTACAGGAGGAAATGGCACAGCGTGTTTGGTCTGTTTTCTTTTCCCATATACCTGCTGTTGGAAACTATTGGCAATCAAAATATTGTGTTTGATGGACTTTTGGTTCAAGTTAGCATGATCCATTTTGTTTGTAGGAGGTAGCTTTTGTTTTCTCTTTCTGTGGTTTTATTTTGTTTTGGGTTTTGACCTAGGATGTTGCCTGAGGAGTGTTGATATTTAGAATCTTAAACTGTTTTCTTTCTATTTTAAAATTACATTTCTTAGAGAAAAGGGCTCTCTGGCAGTGCTTTGAGAGTGAAATGGAAAATGCAGGTTGGGTGTTTGCTCTGTGCTTTTTCTGGCCACTGTCCATGATAAGTGTCTTTGTGGCTTTGTTGCCCTTTACATATCTGCTATTCTAACCTCAGTTAAGTATTGTGTTGCTGTAACATGCAACTCTAATCCCTTTTGTTGTTGTGACTTTTCTGAACGGACCTGCTCCTGTATTTGTATTGGCTCAGTTTTCTAGGCAGTCTAATATAGTCATTTATACTGATATTTTTCAGTCAGAGATCAATGCCAGAAAAATATCTTATAAAGCTTTCACAGAATATTTGTAACCGATCTGTTCAGGCTCTGGAAGGAGAGCTTATTGTTGGTTACTGTTGAGAACGTGTTTGTAAATGCATCAGACATGCTTCTTATCCCTAAATCATCCAACCTAGCTGGCTAAAGCTCAAGATCTAAGGCAATTGTCAGCTAGTGTCCCTTCTTTTTTGCTTTAGGATTTTATACCTTTTCATGTTGGAATGTTTTCTCTTAGTTTCTTAAACTAGTGATGACACCCTCCCAGTAGTCATACCCATGTCAGAATTTTACTTTTCTTATCTTGTGTTTAAAAAACCCAACAAGCTGTCCACAAAAAGTTTGGTAGCCAGCTTATTATTTACTTTGCTTTTTATTATGGCATAACTATTCCCTTGAGGTCACATAGTTGATCATACAGTACCAGAAGAAATGTGATTTTATTTTATTAGAATTTTTTTCTGTGAATATAACCAGAGAGATAAATGTACATTAATTTTTGTGAAGTATCAGATGTTGCCCAAACATCATGCTCTCAGGATGCAGGAGGGTTTGTGTATTTGTACCAGTGGCCTTTAGGGTGACAGAGCCACTTTGGGGTTGGTTGTGAGTGCTATTTTATTTAAAAGCACCTAGAAAGAGAGTCTATGGGGAGAAGGGAAGTTTCTTGCCAGGAGAGTATGAAATCAGATAGCTGAAACGGAACAAAATAACTGTGTAACAAAGTTTTAAATCCTTGCTGCTAAACGGCAGGTGCCTACAAAAGATAACTTTATCTTATTCCAATTATTTCTGGAACATTTGACTGCCAGGTGATGGCTTTTGAGGACTGGCTTTGACACTTAGAGTAGTTTAGCAGCCACTCAGTGCTGTGAGATGGTAATGATAGAGAGCTGATTTCATATCTGTCATAGACAACAAATAAAGTACCTGGAGTGTAAAATTACTGAATATAAGATGACTGACCTTTCAGGAATTGGTATTTGTTCAGATTCAGATGCTATCTCCTGGAACTTTTATTTCCCCACTGTGCCTGTTGTCTGGGAATCTCCTGTGTTGTTTCCTGCTGTAGTGACAGTGACTTACACAGGTTTGCAGCAGCTGTTCAGGATGCACCAGGCCAAGTTAACAGCTGGTGGAAGATACTGGGCTTTGAGGTGGAGTTCCCCTTTTTCAGCAGCAATGGCAATACTCAACGTTTTCATCAGCTACCTACACTGTGGTATTTAACTCAGGACAGGTGTGTTAACTCAGGAGTCTCCCTGATGTGGGGGTAGTTAGCACTGACTCTATGATGTAGAAGGCTGAACCATTGCTTTATTCTTCTATCTTATATTCATACTATATTCTTAAGAAACCCATAACCCCTTCCAGCCTGTCTGATACAGCTTTGGCCTCATTGGTCAACCAACCAAAACACCAGCGCCCTTTGGTAAACAAATCTCCATAACACATTCTACATTTGCCTAGCAACAGGTGCAGCAAGTGGAGATAAGAATTGTTTTAATTCTTTCTCTGAGCTTTCTCACACCTTCTCATAGCCTTCCCCAGGGAAAATGCCTGGGAAGGCCTGTGCCTGCTCTCTGTGGCCAGAGAGCTGCTGCCACACAGGTGTTCACTGCAGATCTTCCCAAGTACTCTGTGACCCATCTAGAATATCTTTGAGAGCATTATTGCCTGGGTTAATCTATATGCTGTATCTAATTTTTGCCTAGTTGAGAGAGAGAATGCCAAAAGCTGAGGAGATGAGCTGAACTAATGAAACTTCCATTAGTTCTCATAAAAATACATCTTCCTTTTTTTTCTTTTTATGATGTCTCTAATGCAGGAACTGCTAGTGGATTTATTTGTGCTTAACTGACACGTAATCTCTTCTGTCCTGCCTGTGTTACTTGGCAGATAGCCATTAAATTACTTTGTGGTCACATTTGGGTTCTGGTTAGCTTCAAAATGCAGTAAATTTAAAAAAATGATAGAAAAAAGCCCAAAAAAGAAAAAAACCAAAACAAACTCCTCTCACACAAACAAAAAACCCTCAAACCCAACAAACAAACAAACAAACAATGCCCCTTAGGAATTGCACTTAAAATACATGACACCTTGAATGAGTATACATGGAAATAAGCAAAGCAGGTGTTATCCAACATGGAGCCTGTAATGAACACTAAAAGAATCTCTGTCATAAAGGAAGAGCACTCTTGAGAAATCCACTTTATCTGCTTTTCATAAAGGAATTTTATTTAGTTTAGCTACTAACTACAATAGAAAGCCCTCCATTCTGCGCAGTCTCAGTATGACAACAGAGAGGAGCCAGAGAGATTTGGAAATGCCAGGAGGGAGTAGGAAATGGAGTGGGGGGACAAACTAAGCTAATTATTTACCTCAGAGCAGGCCTTGTGTATCCGTAGAGGCAGGGGAACTTAAGTACTTGTTTGGAGCTGAGCCTGGGAAACACTTAAGAAAGGAAGATGGTTTGGAAAGCTTTTATATTCCAGTCAGGGATCTTTGGTGTATTAATTGACTCTGAAGCTTTTTCTGCCTTTACTGGCAAAGAGAATCTATGCAATATTTTTTCCTGTGAAGAGCATACATGGTCTGGCTTATTTTCACATATAAGCTTATAATTCTGCAACAATACAGGGTCCTGGTTGGGCTTGAAAGAGGGCTGTAAAGATGAACAAGGATGCTGGAGAAAGAATGCTCCTTCAGGATGTTGAAGAAGCTCTGCTTTTACCTTCATGGAGCTTCCCTCTCAGGCCCTTTGAAGATAGACTGAGGAAATATTTGTGATATGATCTATTCTGCTTAGTGGGACTTAACCCGGAGATGTTGAAGTGACAGTGCATGTCTTTGTTCTCAGCTGCATACAAGTGAAGAGCTTTGGCCTTATGCTCTGCTAAAAATCTGTGTAGGTGGACTGATTTGGAGACATCAAACCATATTCTCTTTTCTGAATGAGTTTGTTGGCTTGTGTTCTCTGCACCCTTTCCCACTGAAAGATATAGGTATGCCTCTGGAAAGACTTCAGAAAGCCTAGCTAGGCCAGAAATGGTATCTCTACATCTCTGACAGAAAGACTGGGTTAAAAACCCTGAGGAAATTTACAGAAGATTAAAATTAGGGATACATCAGTTTTTAAGCTGTCTTAGATGACCATCTCTTCTTAATTTGAAAGGATTTGTTTTCCCCATGTCCTCCAACCCAAAGTACCAACCATTGAAGAACCAACTGAAAACCAGAAACTTTCTCTTGGGCACTTACACTGAAAACAACAATTAATTGTAACACATATCCTCCCTTTCCACTCCTCTTTAGGAAAATACATAAATATTTTTGCTGAGACATTGTTGCTGGTTTATTGGATGCATCAAAATATATAGCTAACTTTTAAAAATATTTCCATGCAGTATTTTCTGTGTTATGTATATATATATGTATTTATGCATGAGCAAGTGAAGGGAAGAAGTTGTGAAGGTATCCAAAAATAGAAACTTGGCTTAATTCAAGAATGCATGTAGGCAAGATTTAAAGTAGAACTGTGTCTGAGAGTCACTCTCAGCTTTGGCTGAAATTTACTGGACTAATAAAAGTAATGTGCAGCATACATCTGCAGCTTGGCTTGCTGCAGCTTGGCTTGCTGCGATGGAAAGCTAAAACAATTATGAATTGTGGCCTTCAGGGAAAATTTATTAAATCCTGGGTGGGAATATAAAACAGAAGCAAAAGCTTCTATTGAGATGTTAACATCTGGTGTATAGAGCGGTATATGTCAATTTGTGTTTTAGAGCTACAGTGTAGCAATTTACAGTTTCAGGTTTTATAGTTAACTTGGATATCAAACAAAGAAGATTTTGTGTATCCATCCTACATCCTCATGTGCTCATCCTCTTATTCTAAAGCTGACCAAAACCAATTTATGTCACAGACTTCACAAGCCTATATGTTTCTATTGCTTGTTACATTTACCTTTACCTTCTAAATAAGTATGTTGAATCTCGGTGTGGTTCACATTATTTTAAGACACTGCTGGTATTTCCATGGCCTAAAAAAGGCTTATAACAATGAATAAGGCTTTAATATGAGTGCTGTGACTTTTAGTACATTACTGAGCAGCTAGTTAAGGAGGAAGTAAATGGAAAACACTGGGGTATTGGTAAGTACAATGGTATTTTTAAAGATTTCAAATAATGTAGTTTGATTTTTTTTTTAGCAATCTTTCAAATCTAAATGAGCACATCATCTGATGGTATGTGAATGGTACACTATATCATTTTAATCTTTGCTTGAAAAACTATTTTCCTACTTTATGAAATAGAACTATGGATAAGTTCTACTATATATCTGGTAATTAATTGCTCATTAACTGCTGATTTTGTGTGTATTTGAAGGGGTTTTTCTTAATTTGCTGATTAGAAATCTCATGGGTACCTCTGGAGTCTTAGACTGTGCTATTTTAAAAATTTTCCTATTGCAAACCGGCAAAATTATATGATGTCATTAACAAGATGGTATCTGCAGTCATTTGCATGCAAATACAGTTTTAGACACTGATATTTTTTCACCAAATACAGTTTTATCAAGTTGCAGCAGAAGCTCCCTCTCTTAGTCTAGTTTTGTATTTAAGTATTTTAATTTTAAAACTCTTGTGTGATTAGGGGATGCTTTGCTCACTGTGTCATTTGCTGCTAGAAGAAGCTGTATATAGATTTTAAAATCTTATAAATAAACAAGCAGGTTTTTTGCCTGTTTAGTCCTAGCTTGTCCTGCACTATTTTGCTGGCCAACTGGCTCATAAATTCATTGTCCCAGGAGGATCTGGGCTTTTGTTCTTTTATTTCTTTTAATGTGTACATTACAGGGAAAGATGCATTTCCTTGTACTACATGGGGCAGCTATTAGAACTCATGGTGCTCCAAGACTAAAATGTAACTGCAGAAGAAAAGGAAAAATGAGTTATAACTTAATCATCCAACCTTTTGTCATTTTTTTTCACATTGCTGATATTTGGAGAGTGTACTGGTAGCTGAAACACTGCCATACGTTGGATGTGATCTCTTTAAATGCTTGTTTGCCAAAGCAGGATAACTACAGGCTGCCCACCTGTTTCCTTAGAAATCTCATGGTCAAAGTAATAGATTTGGATCTTCTAGTGAAGTTGCTTCATTTGGTCAGCTTCAAAGCTCTGGAAAGCAAAGCCCAGTTCTTGGGATCATTTCCTGACAAAGCATCCATTATTCCCAGTGTTTTATTTCATAGCACAGCTTCAGGTAATCTTTTTCTCCCCAGCACCTGGATGATGATACAGTTTCAGGATCGAACTGGATAACAGAAAACAATGTCCAGCATTCTCTGTCACAGACAGCCAAAACCGCCAGGAAGCCTTACTGTGGGTACACGCAGCAGACCTTGTCCAAAAGGGAACAAGCGGAGCAGGACTCGTTGCTTGCTGCAATACAGTGGCCAAAGCCCCCTGATGGCAAAATCACCTTTGCACAAAGCACTGATCCCACACACAGTGACTTTGTGATTGTGAAACCCAGCAGGTTCTTCAAGGTGGGTGATCAGTTAGAGGTACTCGTTCGTATGAAGGATTTCCAAGGAAAACCCAAGCAGTATGGTGGAGACTATTTACAAGCACGAATTCACTCTCCTGGGCTGAAAGCTGGAGCAGCAGGAAGGATTGTAGATTGCCATAATGGCCTTTACAAAGTCTTCTTTACCTTGCTTTGGCCAGGAGAGGTCAAAGTTTCTGTGTCACTTGTCCATCCGAGTGAAGCAATCCAAGTCCTCCTGCGTTTACGAGAGGAAAGGCCGGACAGAGTCTATTTCAAAAGCTCATTCAAGTCTGGGAGGTATTCAGAGACTACAGAGTGCAATGTTTGCTTGCCTGGAGGTCTCCCAGTCTGTAACTTCACAGATCTCTACACGGGTGAGCCATGGTTCTGTTACAAGCCTCGAAAACTGTCCTGTGCCAGCCGAATCAACCATGCCAAAGGTGGATATCTGAAAGGTCTTCTGACACAAGAGGAGAGCCTCTTTTTCCAAAGGTTTGTGTGTTGCTGAATTTATATATATCATTCCAGTTGTTTTGTTTGGGTTTATTTTATACAAACATTAGCCTATTGCTGAAATATGACACGTTGTCTTAGAGGAGGAGTGTATCTGCAGGACCAGGTGTTTGGTGTTAGTTGTTGAATAGTCTGTTCCCCTCCATTCAGCTGTGCAAGAATCTTAGACAGCAAACTTAAAGAAACTTGGCATGTAGTTCTCTTTCTGTGCTTTGAATTCAACCCTATTGAATTTCACAAGAGCATGCTGTCTAAATCTGGTGGTGGTTTGGGGGACTGTTTCCTTATTTTCTGTTTCCATACCTACACTTGCAATATTAATAACAATGCTTTGAGAAGTATTTTTGGCCAAATCTAAACTACCCAAAAAGGATCTGGGTTTTAGGCTTATTTCTACAGAAATTACCAATTGTTTTTGTCCTCATCAAAAATTGTCTTAAATGTGTTCCTTGTTGCTCAATACGACTTTCAAATCTTAGAAACAATTTTCATAAAGAAAACACCTGGTAGAACAAATTGCTGAGCAATACTCATGCAAATGGAAATGATCTGTGCAAGTTATTTCAAGTGTCAAACTAAATTAGTTTCACAGTCATATTTTATTTCTGCATTCAACATCAAAAAAAAAGAAACCCAAACCATCTCTTATTGCCTGCGTATCTGTGACAGAACTGCTTCTGTATGAAATTACACAGCTGAATTTAGATAAAGTTAGTCACTGTGTAGTGTCAGAGTTGTAGTTGTAGGCTAATGCCTTGCTCTCCCACAAAGATGTTGTAGGAAAGTCTTTTGGCACTATGTTCACTTGAGGTCTAAATTGGGAAGGATTTTAGGGTAGCAGCTGCAAATAGTGTAATTTAGGAAAGTATGTGTGCATGTTCATAACCAAGACTAGAAATAAAAAGTAAGCATCAGTGGGGTTTTTTTTTGGCTCTTCCATATCAAGTTTGTAAGTGGGTCTTCTGACTTTCTGTGTCTCTGCCAGTCCACCTGTAAAATATAGCTTATATTATTGGTGACGTTTCCATATGGGAATGGGAAAGGTGTTTTTCTTGGTTTAGTTTTGATTGTTTATTTGTTTGTTTCATTCAGCTCTGAGATCCTTGACCAAAGTGGCTTAAGGAAATTCAAAATAATTTATTTCTTAAATGGAGAAAAAAAAATAGACAAGGATTCTCTTCAAAACAATAGGAAAAGACAGAACAAGATCTCAGTATTAATCAGCTGGGAGCTGCTGCTGTGGTCCTGTACCCTTACAGTGGTTTGTCCCCAGAAGTTCTGCAAGCTGGGAACATCTTTGGGGCAAATCCCCAAAAGCTTCCTGCAGACCTCTGACAGCTTGATTGCTTTATTGAAATTTGTGTCAGTACAAGCTTGCACAAAATTTGTGTCAGTGCCATGAAATTTTGAATTTGGATCGAGAATAGCAATGGTGGTCTGAAAGTAAATGTGGAATGAATTCAGCTGCAGGAAGTAGAGTAAACTGAGAGTAAAAATTTGTAGTACTGTGTGTTTATTTGAAGTGGAGTAAGAAAAAAATGAGATTACTATTACCTTCAAGTTTCACAGTAACTTTTACAAATATTGCTGTGTTCGTTTTTTGTTCAAGTGACGTGAATATCAAAAGGCCGATACTCCCCAGTGGACCTGATTCAGTCATTGTAAAGCCCAAGGCATTTACAGGTAAGGTGAACTGCATAAGATTCTTGTTTGTAATTCATAATTAAATTTATAAAAAGAACAACAGGCATCAAATAATAATTTGGGGTTTTTTTTAGCATGACAAAAAAATCAATATCAGATTTCTGTTGAGATGATGAAGGCTTTTGAGTGCTAATGTTAATGCAAGTTCAGAAATAGTGAATTTTTTTTTTCTGAAATTACATACATAAATGGGATTATTAGCAAAAAAGAAATCAAAAGAAGAGAGAAGTTTGTTCTCTTGCCAAAAATGTCTTTTATTTCCCCTAGCATTTACTCACAGTGTAAAATGTCTTAGAGTAACTGCTTACCAAACTCTCAATTTAATGAAAACAGCTGTGTGGTGTTTCTTAATTTCTTTCTTTGTTAAGAATGTTGTCTAACAGATTTTGATAATTTGCCTTTAAGTATTACTATAATTTGTGTTACCACAGGATGTCAGAATCTACAGTTCTGGACCAGAACCTAATTGTTCTGTGCCCTTTCTAAGAACAGAACAAAGACAGTCTGTACTAAAATGAACTCAGAGGTTTTATCTCATTCATATCCAAAAGCAAGCTTTTTATGCTCCTAAAAAGTCTGCATAAAATGTGATACACAGAGAATTATTTCTTAAATGAAAACTTTTAATATTTTTTTTCATAAGGTTATAAGAGACTTCTAAGGCAGAGTTATTGACCTGAGCAATAAGTCTGAGCAGAAGGCAACTTACAGCTTTTCTTGTTTTTAGTTTTACTGTTCACTAAAAAAATACAGTTCTGCTACTAGGTTTGCAGCATTTTACCATCCACCTCTTTTCTTTGTCCAGATCCTTTAGCTGATGTGTTTTTGTTGCTTTTTATTATCTTGTATGTTTCCTGACAGAAACTGCTGCAAATTCAAAATTTGATCATCACCCTTCCAGGAGCCAAGAATGATCAAAGCCTGCCTACAATTAATGCTGGGTTAAAAAGGGTTGATAGGCATAGCACATTTCCTCAGGGAAATTCCTTCCAAGTACAGCAGTCTCTGAATAAATAAACCGAACTCAGACTGGTATAATGCTCGTGAATGTGTGGATTTGTTAGGACCGATGATACACACAAACTCATTGTTCTGCTGCTGGTTTTTTGTACATGTTTTTCTGTGTGGTGGTAAACGTAGATCAAGTTTTTAAAACATTTCTTTTTCTGAAATACAGGTTTTTATTTCCATCCTTGGTTTTTAACTTTAGATTGGAGCTTTTATTCTCTTTTATAAAATCTCCAAGTAAGGGCTGATTCAGAATTCTGGGCCAAAACTGGTATGATACTATACACAGACTTGAAATACTGATTTACTCTGAGGCACCAAAAAGTTGTTCTAGTACCACTGTTATATATATATAAGAATCCATCTAAAAGGTGAAAAATTGAATTGCTTTTGCATCAAAACTTAGAATGAAAAAAACCTCAAGTTGTGAGTTCACATTCTGAATTAGTCTTTAAATGCATGACCATGTGATAGCATTTTTTTTTCCTTTCTCCTGTTTATAAGTATTGGATGAATCCACATTATTAGCTAGGTTCTCTTTTTCTTCCTTGTTCCTCCTGTCGGATTTAAATAATCATCCAGAAATAGAATTTTCTGATAGCTTTGTTCTGTGGTAATTGTGATTATATTATTTGTGTTATACAAACGTAATAGTAGTTTGCTTTTTATTGTCCCTGTGAAGTCTAAGGAGGTTAACATCCACTAATATAACATGCAGAGGGTATTGAATAGAAAAAGAGCAATTAAAAACGCTTATTAGGAAAGATGGTTATGGTTGGCTCTGTCTGTGTTATAATGAAGCATCTATCAGAGGGTGCTTTTGGGCTCTGAAATTCCAGTGCTTGTACTTTTACACCATTCGAACCGTCTCTGGCATGATTTTGGCCACGGCAAAGTGTGTCTTTATCAGAGTAAGTTATGGCAGGGCATGGACTGTTCTTAGCAGTCCCCACACCAAGGTGAGTAGAAGTGTTTAAACAGCTGGAAATGTCTGCTCCATGCAGCTGATGTTTGTGCCGGGGAAGATCTCCATGCTTGTTCAGCTGAGGCATTTGAATACACAAATGGCAAAGGAGGAACCTGAAACAGCCTTAAGAACTTGATGTACCACTATCACCCTGGTTACTAAGAGAAATATGGCAATATTTGGCTGATATAACCATGAGATTGCTGTTTCTCTTCCTGCAATCTCCTGTAATCCTGATACCTTTGCTTGCAAGGTATTGCTCGACTTCTTCAAGTTAAAAAGGCATCCTATGGAACAGAGCTTCCTTGATGTGTAGCTGCTCCTCAGGGGGCTGCCTGTCCCAGGCAGTAAATGGGGAGGGGGCTAGATAGCAGAGAGAAAGTATGAAATCCATGGAATTAGAGACTCTCATAATTATCATATTCAAATGGCACATACACTATTTTTGGTCATAGCTTCAATTCTGGCATTTTCTGGGTTTGGAGGCCTTATGGTTCAGACTTAACTCTTCTAGAGTGCCGAGGTATGTGTTATTCCGTAGAGATAGTTTTCTGGGGTTTATTTCGGTCTGTTTGGGGGTTTTGGTGGGTTTGTTTCGGGTTTTTTGGACGTTTCTCGGAGTGTTGCCAGGTTGTCCCCGCGGGGTCGGTGTCCCCGCCGAGCGGCGCTGCCGTGCGCAGGCCGGCCGCTGGAGGGCAGCAGTGCGCCGCGGCAGGGCGGCCGCCGCGCTGGGATCCGCAGCGGGATGGGGAAGGTGCTCCGCTGGTCTCCCTGCCTCCGCTCCTCTCTGCCGGGCCAACACCGCCACTGAGCACTCCTAGCACAGGGAAAAAGGTGGCAGATACGTTTTGAAATTAGCGGCAGAGATACCGTTTAATTTGAACCAAGTTGAACTATAATCAGGCCACTCAGCTCTTGTCAGCAGTCGCTGACTACATGCCGGTGAAGATTATGGAGGCTGCTTTGGTTGCATGTTCATTTAAAAGGATTTTAAAAGCATTTCTCTTCCAGATTCAAGCAGTATGGGCAGAGCTGAAGATCCCACAGCTTCCCCTTCTGGTTATTATTATGAAGACCAGTGGAGGTCCAGAACACATTGGATCCATAATTTTAACAAAACAGATGATATAACTGAGTGCTTACAAGGAAAAGTAATCCACTTGTTTGGAGACTCAACAATAAGGCAGTGGTTTGAATATTTGACAGCATTTGTTCCAGGTAATTTTTTGTTATTTAGGTTTGTCCTGAAGGACCCTTACAAAGCCTTATTTCTCACATCTCAGACACAGAGCTGGTTTTACTGAGTGACAGTGACAAAACAAAGGAAGAGGAAAGGTAAAACCTCATCAGAAGCCCTGGCAGACAGTCAAATGTTTGAGCAGACACTGAAAACATGGAGGCCTTGTAAATGGGGCCACCAGATATCTTCAAAGTGTCCTTGTAACAGGACTGCTGCTGTGGTTATGAGTTAAGGTGGCCACCCCGGGAGGCATGGCAGGAAGTCACTTGGGTTGCCTCTGTAAGGCCTTGCATCATCCCAGTCACAGGAGAGATTTTGAAATGACGTAGCAAATTACCTCCATTGCTATTTATAGATTTTGGGGCCCTTTTCATTATTCAAGTTACTTAAGTAGAAGAATTTCAGTAGACAATGAAATATTCCTGCCTCACTCATCCCTTTCCCCTGAACCACTTCAGCTGTGTTGGAATACAGTCTTTGAGCTGCCTTAATTCCTTCAACTTGAAGTAATCTTTAAATTTATTGGAGTCCTAAAATTTCTAGCAGGGTTCTTGGGAACGCTGGATTCAGAGAGTAACAATGACTACCTGGAAAATTTATTTTTTACAAGAGAGAAGGAAATAGTTTGGGAAACTTGGAAAAGGGATTGACAGCCTTATGAAATCCAAATGTGCTGTCCTATTTCAACACCCTTAAACTGTACTCTGAAAAACGATGCTCACTTTCTGTTTAGTTTTAGAGTTCTTTGAAATATGTTCATATTTCCTTATCTACTCCTGCTTTCCCCTGTGGTCCAAGCATCTTGTTGACAGCTTGAAGTTCCTGTGCCGTCTTTCTTGTGCTAACGCTTGCTCCTGGGCTTTCAGACCTGGTGGAATTTAACCTGGGCAGCCCTAAGAACGTGGGCCCTTTCATGTCGGTGGACCTGAAGCACAACATCCTGCTGAAGTTCCGCTGCCATGGGCCGCCCATCCGCTTCTCCACGGTGTTCAGCAGCGAGCTGCGCTACATCGCCAACGAGCTCAACAGCATCGTGGGCGGCAGGAACACCGTCGTAGCCATAACCATCTGGTCCCACTTCAGCACCTTCCCCGTGGAAGTGTACATCCGGCGCCTCAGGAACATCCGCAGAGCCGTTCTCCAGCTGCTGGACCGCAGCCCCAAGACCTCAATCGTCATCAGAACCGCCAATGTTCAGGAGCTTGGGCCAGAAGTGAGCCTCTTCAACAGTGACTGGTATTCCTTTCAGCTTGATTCTGTCATGAGGAAAATGTTCTCAGGAATTGCTGTGCACTTTGTGGATGCTTGGGAGATGTCTGTGGCTCATTACTTGCCGCATAACCTGCACCCTCATGAAATAATTGTTAAGAATCAAATAGATGCATTTTTATCTTATGTGTGCCCTCTGCAAACTTAGCACAAATGGGTATCCCTATGTCGCCTTTTGCTACAGCCCAAGTACAGTTGCTCTTTTGAGCTGTGGAATGAGGCTGGATGATATGGAGGAACTCTGGGTACTGTACTTGCATGCAGGATAAGTAGGGTGGCCTTAAAGTCTGGATAGCTGTGGAAGGGTGGTAAAGAGGAGTTGACTCTTCAGGCCATATCTTCCTGCAAGGTTGATTCCTTCAAGCTTATAATTCATACCTGAGATTATTAGAGAGCACCTTAAATTAAATTGGCAGGATTCAATAAGAGACTATTTGGGTTATTAGCTTTACTAGTTATCTGCACTGTACGCCTAATTTAATTCGTGTGACACTGATTCTGTTGCCAGGGTCTTGTTGCTCAGAACAGTGTATGAAACCTGGGAATGATTTTGGGAATGGTCTTTCTCTCAGCATTCCAGAGCTTAAGGGGTGTCTCCTCCAGTTGGATGTCAGAGAAGCACAGTGTCTGTTCTTGTTTCAAAGCCCTAATTAGAAACGTGAAGGGAGTGTACCAAAGTCACCAATAAAGAAGCACAATCACAATATCTGTAGAATTAAGTAATGAAGAATTTGCTGAAATTTAGCTGATCACCCTAGTTAGATACCTTTGTTGTTTACAGATGGCTGCTAAATAGTGCAAAGAGCCAGTATTTTAGTTTGGTTTCTTGTACTACTGAATTTCTTTTGAGCTTTGATACACTGTCTACTTCTTGATTTATCATTAGTGAGGATATGTGTGTTTTATGACCTCAGCGAAAACACTGTCTCAGGCAGTTTCTGCAAGGTCAAGTTGCAGGCTTGCCTATTTGAAGCTTAAAGCATTTGCCAGTGAAAGTGTTTCCATTGCCTGCCAGCTGCAGCTGTTCCCTTATGGTCCTGCAAAGAGGGGCTCTGGTGTGTCCTTCACACGCTGAATCTGGACGGGGAGGCCAAGTGACCCGAGGGCCCCTGGTGTGCTTTGGCACTGGTGGTCGAGGCCACACAGTGACTCCTCTTCAGGGTCTGGCAGTTCTGACATTTCTTCATGAACCTCATTGCTGCCAGTATAAAAGGTGGAACACCCTGCACCCAAAAGCCAAGCGTGCCCAGGGCTGCCTTCATCTATCTGCTTGGCACACACCCAGGTTTGCTGGGCTGACAGCTGGTGGCTCTCTGCCTCCTGGCCTGGCATTTGCTGCCTACTTGATTGAGTCTGTCTACAGTTTTAACTAGAAGCACTTTGAAAACAGTTGGTTATAAAGTCAATTCCCAAATTAAACAGCAGAGAAGTGTTCCATGCTGTCTTATCTTTGGTCCCACTCAGGCCAAAGCCAGTCTTCACTGGCTTGTGTCAAAACCAAGCTGAGTCTTTGTGAGCAAACTGAGAAGATTAATAAGGCAAATTGGCAGGTTGCACAGAGTGAAATTATCAAAATGTCTTTATGTTAGCAAAGTTTCACTCCTTGTTAGGTTTGCTGCTCTCCTAAGGAAGTTTGTGCTCTTATTGCCAGAGCCCTAAGAGAGTCAGTGCTGCTAGCTACAGCAACAGTGTTTCTTATTGTGTTCGTTTTAAAGGGCAACTGAGAAGTGGTTTAAAAACAAATATAAATGATTTTAGCATGTAAAAGGCATCAGTACTATCCATCTGTAAACTTTACAATTTAAAAACGTTTAAACATGTCTGGAGGAATTGTGTACACTGAAATAGCACCTATTCTTAGCTTTCAAATCAGCAGTTAAGAGGTCCATTTTGCTGGTTCCTACTGACAACTGCCTCACACAGCATCTGCCCATACATTAGTGTTAGGTAACTATTGCTTACTTTAATATGGTAATGGCAATTTATCCTCTGCTAAAAAGAGGCCACACCAGTTCAGGTCTGGGAAAGTAAACTACCACAATGAAAAATGAACTTTCATCTTTTCCAGTTGTGATTTTTATAATAGGTAAAGGCTTTCATCTTGAATAACAACTCTATCCTAATAGTGCTCATGGAAATAGAACTTCAGACTTCTTTGAAGGAAACTACTGAATTTGTGGACTGACCATTAGGTTTAACTCATAAAGCCATATTGTGTGTGAAAATGTTGTGTCTGCATGTGTCTTCTCTGGGTGTTGTAGTGCTTGCTACTGCTCCTCAACAGCAGCTTTTTATCACTGTTAGCTACCAAGCACAGAGAGAGAAGAAAATATTATTTTGAGTACTTGGACAGTTGAGGGAAAGACAACAGAACTGCTGTTAGAAAAGGTGTCTAATTGCCTTCGGGTAGAACCTCATCCTTTAGATTAATTAGATTAATTTTTTAATAACAGATGAACTAACTTATCAGTAATGAACTTCAGGGAAATTGCCAATTGGTTTAGAATGAGGGTCAAGATTTTATCTTTTGGGCTCTGAAATAGACAGGGAAGGGAAATGAAGAATCTGAGGATTCACCCATGTTTGGGGACACTGTGCTTTTAGATGTCATTCAGGTGATCTATGAATGGTTTTTCATTTCTCTTCTTATCTTGTTACCATCTATCTCATGTTACCAGTTGTGTGTGTATGGGATATGCAAACATAGAAGCAATAAAATATTTTTAAATCAGTTTCTTTAAACTTCTAAATGGATTTTAATAGGGACTTAGGTTAAGGTGTTGGTTATTTTTGAAGTTTCTTAATGTGAAACAGGACTGGAAAGGAATTTTTCAGCATCTGTTAAGTATCTTCCTCAACACACAAAAAATTAATTCACAAGGTTTTCAAAGCCCTGTCTTCCCTTTCTGTGCATTTTCTTCCTTTGAAAGGAAGACATTGTATTATTTTTTATATTTTTATTCTTGTACTGATCATTTTGATTATTAATCTTTCATAAGATATTTTTTATTTTTTAATTTCTTCATTCAAAATCCAGCTCTCTCAAATTCCAGTGAAAGAAACTACTTTTATTGTTTTTATTAGAAGATGTCAGAGTAATTTATTTATAAAGGAAGTAAACTCAATTTTATATATATTAGTGTTGCACTGTAATATTTTGAGAGTCTTGTTTCTCATGTGTATCTTCTTAGGCTGATTTCTTCCTTCTAGAAATTTAGTAAAAATGTTAGTTGAATTGTTGATGAGAAGGGAGGATAAAAAGCAAAAGCTTCCCTTTATTTCAAGTTTTCAGTTGCTTCTAATTTCATCTGCAAATGTAGCACTGCTTCATGAGATTTAAATTTCCATTTTTCATTGCTTTACTTGTTATAGGTAAGCAATTAAACATGGAAACTTTGTTTACCACAAGTGTCTGTACAACTTTTTATGTACTGCAGGTGACAATTTCATGACAAAGATGAAGGTTTGAAGTTGCCTTCTAGAGGGGTGGAGGATGCTGGTGTTTTGCTTTGGTTTTGTTGCAGAAGTGTGGGTTAGAACGTTCTTCCATTCATGACAGTTTAAGTAATAGCAAAAAACTTCAGTCACAAATGTGTTTTTCATTTATAAAGCACTTACTCCTTAAGTCCAGATAATTTAATATATATTTAGACTGTTTGGAAGGCTCTTACTCTCTGTTGGGAGCAGTGAAGAACTCTGTATGTTAGAGAAAGAACTTGGTTTTTTCTAATATATGTATGTTATTGTAATGCTTACAATATACAGAAGGCTGTACTGTCTTGTTTCCTGATGCGATCAGAAAAACAATTTAAACAGCCAAAAAGCTCAGAGAAAAAAAAAGTTCCTAATAAAGAGGGCAAGTTTACTTGAACCATTTAATCTGATTTAGTCTCAGTTTATCTTGTTTGCTGTAACCACATGTTATTTACATTTTTATAGCTGCATAGTAATTCCCTTAGTTTTACCTATTATATTTTGTGCTGTGTGTTGGGTAGGAGTTTCATGCTATGGTTTATAGATTAAATTCACTCTAAGTAATTTTTTTAATGTGATTTGTATTTGGAGAGGTGTGATCTGTGCCTAACATGAGACCTAGCACTAAAGCACCCTGATGTTTCTCTCTGTTGGTGTGTCAGGCCTGACATGTAATAAAAGCTCATACATAATCTAGGCTTCCTCCTTTGAGAGTTTTTGCAGCCTGACTGACCCATAGGACATCCTTAAACCACTTCATTTAAAAAAAGGGGTGAAGACAGAGGAAGCATGGTCATTGCTTCTCTATCTTACGAACAGTTTTTACTTAAATAATGGAAGAAAAATTGAGGGGAGATGTGTCCTGTGAGTCAGTCAAGGGCTGTAGGGCATCCTACAGTGGCAGCTGTGTGTCCACTGCCCCGTGAGCCCAAGGGCTGTGTGTGCAGGGTCATGGGAGAGGGAGAGAGTGGCTGCCTGGCACAGACTGGGGAGCCTCTGGGATGGCCTAAGGGTGGAGGATTTGGGGGATGTCCACTGGCTTGCCTCAGATTTAGCTTGCAGCCAGGCTTCGCAGCTGGGAAAGTAGCAAGCCCTTTGTGCTGATTCCTGACATAGATAGCCAAAAATATCCTGTTTGACCAGGCTAAAAATCCCTGAATGACAAAGTCCTGACAGCTAGGAGAGAGTGCTGAGGCAGTGTTGCCAAGTATTTGTTCCGGTTTTCTGTTCCCCTCTCATTCCGTGCTGACTGCGGAAGGGGGCAGGGTAGGGCAAGGGCCAGGGGTGTGATCTGGGTGCTGCTCTCACACTCCTCCCGAGCTCAGAGCTGGGAGCCCAGCCTGCTCTGGCCAGTCCCAACAGCCCCCAGGGGACAGGGCAAAGGCAAAGCAGCTTCTTCCCAGCATTTAGCTCTGGAAACTGTACTGAAGCGTGCTGCCATCGTGTCCAACCTACATCAGCCTTCATTCAGCCAAAAATGAATGAGAGAGGCTGCAAAGTATGAGCTGCTTTTCAGTGTGGTGTTAGGTCAGGCCCCAGGCCTCTTCAGAGGGGAAGTGAGAGTGAGAGTAGGACGGAGAGGGGAAGCCAAAAAAGTAGGATGTACTTAAGGTAAAACAACACAAAAAGGTCTTGCTCTGTGACACCAGTGAGAGGAAGAAGGTCAGGGATTTGGTCACGTTGAGATTGATTTCCAAAGGCAATACCAATTGTGTGGGACAGACTCACTTCTCTGAGAATGCACATAGATGTATTGCTCCACGTGTTTTAAAAAAGGAACAGTTCTTCCCACCCAGGCTGCTCACCCACCTCTTCCTCTGTGCCCTCCTGACAGCGATGACACAGCAATCATGTTAGGTACAGTTCCAATCTCTGCTTGCAGTTGGTTTGAAGCCATGTGTATTGTGTTCTCACATGACTGTAGACGTGACAGATATCATAGCTGGGGAACTTTTTAAAAGAAACCCAAAGCATTTGCAATCAAACTAAGGAGGAGTGCACAGGCAGGTTTTCATCATGTGCCAAGTGCTCCTCAGAGGCTGTGGTGACTCAGAGGAGGCATGTAACTTGCCTGAGATGGCATAGGTTGCTTGGCAATGGCAGGGGCTTGAGCCTCATCCATCAGACACAGAGACAGGAGGCTCACCAGGGCTGGCAAAAAGCCAAAACTGCATGGTTTCTGATCTGGCTGGAATGGGGCTCCTTGTGTTCATCCCATGGTTTAGCCCTGCATCCCCAGTTAGCAGTGTATAAGGTAACTTCTAACATTAGCTGTTCTATTTACGGTGTGAGATCAATGTATTTGAAACCAGAGAAATGTTTTATGTCCTTGAATCTGGATCTTTGAGTCTTCCTGAATTGTTAATTCATCACAGTGCTTTTCACCCAGATCTGAAATCTCATGTAAGGGAACCTAGCTTGTATCTGGGCAGTGATTCTAAAATCCTGTCCCAATTACTGTGTCCTCCTTCCCTGTTGGTGTTACTAGCCTCTTGTGGGCATATTCAGTAGCCTTCTGGGTGATGTAAGCTGCTCTGCTCTGTGAGTCTGTCATGGTGAATTGTACAGGAGCTTCTCTACTTGGAAGGGGAAAGAGGGATTTTTGTGGGGGAATGCTAGAGAATTGAGTGTGTGAGTTACTTTCTGTGAGCCCCAGATGCAGAGTGAGCAAGTCACTAAAGCTAAGTGAAAGTGCAGCGTGCCCGCCCCCACATCCCAACTCTGTCAGCTTGGGCTTAATAGATTAATCCCTTAATGAATGTGGCCAGAAGAGGGCTTTGAGGCACTGAAAAAGAGTCTGGGATGACTCTCAAATGAAAAACATAAGCCACAACCTATTTGTCTTGGTGGTGGTTTGTTTTCTAACTCCTGCTATAGTTTGTGTTTTGAAAACAAATGTCACAAATACCACTGAGGTTCTTTGACTTGAAGTTTGTGAGTGAAATCAGTTGATGACATAGATTTGATAACTCTTAGATTGAAGACTGTGCTTCAGAGGATTATTTTTTTCCCCAAAATATTCTTTTAAATCTGATTTTTTGTCCTAAGCCACAAAAGGATTGAGAGGAGTAAACTTTACCAGGGTAGAATAGTATATCTCAAGTTACTTCTTTCTGCAACATAGAAAATTAAGCAGTGTCTGTGGTCTGAGAGCAAGACATGCTGTGGCAGTCTGTGTTCTCTGGGTCAGCCATCCATTAAACATTTTGTCCCCTCCAATTTTTACTCTCTCCTTCCCTGGTCAGTTCTGGAAATGGACAAGTGCTTTTCACCTTTTGCCCTTGTGCTTGGGCCCTCTGGAGGCACGTGTCGTTTTTTGGTTCAGTTTGGTACAAGGCTGTCCCTGTTCTCCATAAATCTCTGCTGCAGGCTATTTGCAATGACCAGGAGTATTTATATAACACGGACTATTCCTCTGCTGTGAGGTGGCAGCTCACCCTGAAGGACCTCACAGAAGAGGTTCCAGGTGGGACATGCCTGTGGGAGTGCAGTAGGTGAGAGGCATGGCACAAGGAGTACCTGCAGTGAAAGAACCATGACAAATTACTGGGTTTTTCCCCTCTTGCCATCCTGCAGTCAGTTCTTTCCACTCCTTCCTACCCTTTGGTTTTCCCTGAGCTGGGTGAGTCATGCTTTCCAGTCGTGCCTGCCCTCTTTTCTGAGTCAGCTTCTCTCAGGGAATTGTCACTTGCTCTTGGCAAAGCAGCTATTTCTGTCTCTAGCTGTTTCTTCCTTCTAATGGTTTCATATCTTTCTGCTTCACATTTGTGTATTTTCCCCTGTGTATTATTATTATTTGCTTTTGCCGTGCCTTGCTTTTGCCCTTTCTTTGGTAAGTAAAATTAGAAAAAGAAAATTACTTTACTGAAAAAATATCCTGTCTTAAAAATCCAATTAGAAAATATCAGGTGCTCCAGTAACAAGCTGATATTATAATTACTTTACATTGTTGTAAAATGTGTTCAACATATGTGTATCTTCCAATCCCAGAAGTTTCATACCTGCTGGTTGAAATGTAGGTTCCCTGTTAACACATTTCTTCCTGATGTCCTGTTGCCCATGTTCTTGTGCACAAC
The DNA here is from genome assembly GCA_013400635.1 of Hypocryptadius cinnamomeus. Taxonomy (NCBI): domain Eukaryota; kingdom Metazoa; phylum Chordata; class Aves; order Passeriformes; family Zosteropidae; genus Hypocryptadius; species Hypocryptadius cinnamomeus. The sequence continues at coordinate 120,711 of VYZP01021940.1, forward strand.
AAACACTGTTACAAGTAGATATTTTCATTTGTGCTGGAGTCATGAATTTTCATCCTGCCCTGCCACACATGAGCCATGGCATTTTTACTCTTCTTTTTCTTGTCAGACTTGGATTTGCACAGGTGAGTGGTGCCCAGGAGAGGGCTGACCTCCATCACATATTCAGCTGATAAAAAATGTCCCCTGTGATTTTTGGAGTCAAAGCACTTGAGCTGCCCTAACTCTAAAGGCAGTGACACCTGGGAGAATGGATGATCTGAGTGGTGCTCCAAGTGCTGCTCCTACTGCCTGTGGTGTTGGGCCATCTGTGCCTCTTTGGGGCTGCAGCCTCCCCTCTTTGCAAAGAGAGATCTTGATACCTTGTGAAGGCACTCAGAAGCCCCTCAGGTCCCCAAAGGCAGCAGGTTTTACTTCACAGCTGCTGCAGGAGAGAGCAGGGCAAGGGTCCAGATGAGGCCCCGCCCTGACACGTGTTAGACAAGACTGAGGGCACCACGGGCCTTCAGTGAGCAAACAAATACCAGCCTCAGCTGGAACAAACCATCCTGATTTCAAAGAGAAGTATCAAGCCCATCAAGATTATCAGTTGAACATGTTCCAGTGATATAATACATCTGCGAACAGGAAGATGGAGCCCACAAAGCATTTCCTGCCTGCAGGGGGAAGGTTTCGAATTTATCACTTTTGGGATGGAGATGTTCTCTCCTACCTCCCCTGCAGCTTGCTGGGGCAGGGCAAGGATGGGGATAAAGTCTGAGGATGTTCTGTTTGTTTTTAACATCTATGTTCCAGTGCAGGAGGCACTGGGCACACAACGGGCAGGGGGACCAGTGGTCCAGTGCTTTTGCCTTGTTGGTGCCAGCTGCTGGAAATTGTATCAGTTAGCTGCATTTGGGAAGGGGCAACACAAGGCACTGAAAGTGATGGGTGTTTGCTCTGAAAAGATTTAGGTGTCCTGTCCTTGCTCACCATGTTTGATATGCATGGTGAGTCCTGGCCCATGCTGCTGCTGAAAGAAGAAAAGGGATTATGATTAAGATGGATCTACTCACATTTTAGGAAAATCCAGGACACCTTTTTTATACTGAATGTTGTTTTTATCTACTGGAGCAGGTGACTATTTCACAACTGATACATCTGTGAAAAATGAGACTATTCTTCCTATTTTTTTTTTTTTTTTTACACATATCCCCCTTCTCATTTTAATCAGGCTCCTGGCTGTATGGAGCTTTCACACTGGCACCCTGTGAAACTCATTCCAACCTTTCTGAGGGCAAAGTCCTGCTGAAAGCCAGCCGTTTGCCAAGGAGAGGTGTTTGTCCTGCACCACCTCCCAAAGGCTGGAGCTATTTCTTTTTCCTGTGGGACACTGGATCTCTCTTTCTTCCTATGTGAATGCTATGCAGGCACCTGCTTATCCAGTTCACCCAAGTAATGCCAAGACAGAAAAGGGATAGTGAGATGCAGCTCAATGCCTGTGGCCACACAGGCAGCACTGCAGGCAGGAGGTAGGCAAGGAGAGCCTGACCCTGGCAGGCAGGAAACCCCACTGGGTTGTACCTGCAGGTTTCTCTTCACCCCATTGTTGCACAGCACTTTTTCATTATTCTAATCTCAGTGTTTTCTGGACCCTTTTTTGGCAGTGTTACACCAGCCTGGGATTTCCTGCCAGCCTCTTTGACAGGGGAATGTCCTCAACCAGGGCTTACCCCACCGGGGAAATTCCACCGTGCAGAAAAAGTCCAGGGAGCCATGTTCACGGCACTGTCCTCCTCCACCCTGCTTCCTCTCACATGTCACAACATCCCCGTTTCCTGTTAAGCAGAGCCAAAAGATAAGTGGTGTGTGAGCCACTGCACTAAAGGTGCCCTCTGGGTACTCAGCCAGGAGCCGAAAGAAACTTGTGGGGTGTCGTTTAGGGTTTTGGGGTGGTTGTTTTCTTTTGGTTTTTTTGGTTTTTTTTTTCGTGAACAGAAAGCCAAAGTAAGCAGGACTTTTGTGAGGGAGGAGAAGAAAAATTTCCTTACCACTGCTTCTCTGTTTTACACCTTTAAACCTCAGAGGAACTCCTCAGTCATTCACACAGGCATGGGCATAAGGAATGATCAGTTGGCAATGGGGTGCAAAGAACTAGCTTGTTTTCCATAGAACTATTTCTAACTTCACTCCTCCGACATGAAGGTATGCTGGTCAAATTTTATTTGATTTATTGCTTAGAAAACCTAACTGATTGAAACAATATTGGCTTCTAGTAAGTTTTTTTTAATTTGTAATAGCCTCGCAAGTGGCTTGTGCTGTAATTATCTGTGTATTTTGGGGTTGAGTATGGAAGAATGGTTTGCTTTTGGGAAGGTAATGGGTAACAGCCAAGAGCAAAGAAACCACAAAAAATGGTGTGATTTTTGAAAACTGTTTGTGAATCTCATGGCAAAATACTCCTAAATAGCTTAGCTGTTCTGGGTGAGTCTCTCTGAAACAATATGCATTTTTAGGGGAGGGTGTAATAGCTTTCCAGAAGATGGATGGATGGATGGATGGATGGATGGATGGATGGATGGATGGATGGAAAGCTAACTTTGAGAGTACTGAATGGAAGAAACATTGTTAGTGAAAAAAGGTGTTTTGTATAATCTTGATTACAATTCTTTCCTGGCAGCTCATCAGTAATTTTGGAATAGCAGAGCACCATCAGCATATGAGCCTGCCAGCTTCAAGAGGACAGGAGTACACTGTCATGGTGCAGTGTGAGACAACACAGGGAAGCATATAAAAATAGAGATCTATGCCTACTTTCTTGTAATTTAAAAAGAAAAAATCGGTGGGAATGAAAAGAATTAAGTTTAATGAGCTTAAAATTCACTTTTAAATTTTGTTATGCTAAGGGGTTTATTAAACCAAACCATAAACTTCTTTTCATCACCTGGCGAGGGTTTCCCTGGCTTACCACATGAGGCTGATTATGCAGCACCCCGGTTCATTAACCGTGCCCGTCTCTAGCAGGCAAGGAGGGCAGCTCAGCAGGAAGAGTCTTGCAGAGGATAAAAAAAAAATGTTTGGGGGCATGTGTGTGCCATGATGACACTGGAGACGTGTGTGCTACCGGGGGTGGGTAGCTTGCACGTACTTCAGATGGAAGCCAGGTGATTTCAGCTGAGACGTGGAGGTTTGCTGGTGGCACACAGACACACAGAGGGCAGGGAAAGGGAGACACCCTGGGCTCTCCCTCAGCCAGACTGGGTGACCAGCAGTCAGGGACAAATGTCACTTAGGGGCCACATTTCTGCTCCAAACAAAACTCCAGTATCAGCTCGGTGATCACATTCCAGCAAGTGATTTTTTTATTTTTGCTCGTTAGACTTCTATTTGCTTTCTTTGCAGCAAGCCACATTTCCTGTTGCATTTGGTGGGAGCAGGGTGTGGCCAGGGAGGAAATGCTTTCTGTCACAGGGGGCCAAGCACCAGCCTAGCCCTGGGCTGCTTGGGGCAGCCTTGGAGCTGCCACCCTGAAGGTCGTGGTTGGGATATCATCATCATCGTCATCGTCGTCATTATCATCATCAGTTGCTGGAAACAGGTCTGCAGCAGCAGTCCTGGGCACTGGGGAGCTTCCTTTCCCCTCCCTGGGCTGCTCGGAGCAGCAGGGTTGCAGGAACAATCCCATCCCTTTGCTGCAGCCCCGGTGGTCTGACCTGGCTTTGCTTCTCACCTGGACTTTCAGGAGCAGCGAAACTCAGTCCTGATGGTCCTGCTGAGAAACCCTGCTAAGAAACCCCTGTGTGACTTTATGTGTTCCCAGTCACAAACTCCTGAGACAAAACGTGCAAAGCAGAAACAAGAGCTGCCTTTACTTTTGCTTTCTTCTTAAGAAATTGGCAGGAAATGAAAAGGAAGCTTAAACATCCATGGGCTGGCTTCTGTGGAGAGCAGCGTCCTGTCAGACAGGATGCGTCTGGCTTTGGAAGGTGTCTTTTCCCAGCTGGGAACTGGAGGAGGGAGCCAACGCCTGGGAACAGAGCTCTGCACAGTGCCCCACCAAATCAAAGAGATTATTTCCAGCTTTCTTGATGTTTTATGCTAACTCGTGCACAGTTTACATATTACTGTGAAGTTGTCATTACTGTCATGGATTTCTTTCTAGACCTGTAGCAGGTGGCTGTTAAATCAATAGAAAGAACAGAGTATTTGGATCCTTTCTGTGATATTTGTATCTTTTATGCAGACATCTGTGATTGAGACTTGTGTGACAGCAAATTCTGACCCATAGGTGGAGAGGTATTGTCCCTGCTGTTCCAGCACACATTTATCTGAAGATAAAACCTGCCTTTGTACAGGAAAATTTTTGTGTCGCTGTTTGGGAGCGACCTAACACTTTCCCTACTATAACAAAATTTTATTTGTCTGCCTTGATTTAGGTGCTTTTTTCAACGAGAAAATTTCCTCTTTATTGAGTTTTTGTCTGACTAATGGAGGACAGCTCTGTAGCTGAGTTTCAGGACTTTCCCAATGGTCAGACAGACATGTATTTTGAAAGCTGGGATTTCTCTAGTGAATGGATGTCTGAACTGAAGGCATTTAAACTCTATCAGCTGGAAAACACAGTGAAATAAGCTCAAGACATTAGAAGATGAGGGCATTCCCTTCAATGAACTCTACAGCATCAATATGCTACAAGTGCTTTTTACTGGTTGTCTTGCTTCTGCCTGGACTTTCCTGCTTGTTAATCTGCACCCTTGAGCTGATGGTATGAACACAGGATGTGTAGGATTGTGCAAATCAGTGCTGAGGCTTCCTGCAGGTGTTGATCCTGCCACACAAATGCTGCACAGGTGGGCTGTATAAATACTGACACTGTGCCTGGGGTTTCTGCACTGGTCAGCTGTTAGACCTGCTGTCTGGTAGATGTGACTGGTTTGCCATGTCCAAGTAGAGCACAAATTTTCAAAATCTGCCTAGACAATGTTTTTGAGTGGAAAAATGCATATTTGAGAAACCTGGATGTATGGCAACCTTAATCTTAGATAGTTTACCTGCTACTACACACAAACCGAGTCTAGGAATGCAAGTGTCTGGGTAGAGAATAGTTCAAAAAATCATGTTTTTCTAGGTTCAAATCTCACTTTGAGATTTTTTCGTCCCATTCCTGTGCTGAAGTGCTGTGTGGCAATGTGCATCAGGACAGCCCTGCAGTCCCTGTTAGACAGTGGTTTTGTTTTACAGGTGGTTGAAGTGGTCATTGTTTGTGGAAGGTAGGAACATTGAAATCAAAGTGCACCAGAGCCCAGCTCATCTACTGTGCTTGTGCATCTGACAGCAGAACATGAAATTAATGTGAGCTATGAATGTCAGGTTTTGGCCCAGGTTGATCACCTGGGTTAGGAAGAAAAATGTCTTCAGCATGAGCAACAAGGAAAACTGATGCTGACCCCTCCAAACTTACACTGAGTCTCCCTAACAGCACTGGGAAATGTGCAAACTCCCTTTCTGAATGAAATACCACAAACAACAAGCCACGTACTTTGAGGCAAGAACTTGTACTCTCTACCTCACCTGTGTACACACAGCATCCTTTAGGATAGGCAACATATGATGTTGCCCTTTGCTATGGGGAAATGGCCTCCTGCTCCTTGTTTACACGCTGTGACATCAGTGGTGTGTGTATTTCTTCCCTGCTGCAAGGCACTAATGAACTAATAAGATAGGTAAGCTGCTGAGAAAACATGACTAACCAGGGTAGTGAGTATGTTGGGAGGAATGTCCCCAGACACGAGGTATATATACAAGGAAACTGCTTTCACAGAACTCAGGTCCTTTCTGCCAGCTTTGCAACACTTGCCGGGTTTAGGGTTTCTTTTCTTCTGTACTGGTTTCAGCCGTTGTATTCACACAGTGTTGAAGGATCTACTTAGGAGCAACCCACTTTTTTTTTTTAATTTACTTTTTCTTTTTTTTTAAAATATCAGATGGCTTGAGAGAAAAAAAGCAGAATTGAGGGTATTCTCTGGATCAAAGGAGTAAGGTCCAAAAGAAATATGTTAAATAAGAAGTCTAAGTTTTTCTTTAATATGAAGAATTATACATGCCCCCTTTTGATGTTCAGGTTAATCCCAAAACGTCAGTCTTGGAGACCAAAGTCTAGGAAAAATGTAGCAATACAAGTATAGCAAAGAGGGAAGGAACACTAACTCCTCTGTACCAGCTTTTAGAGTAAAACTGTGTCATGGATCACTTCCAGCCTGCTGACAAGTGCTCTCCAGAACCGTTAAAGCAAATGCAGGTACAGACCCCGAATGCTCTCTAGGAGTGGAATAGTTCCTGAGATTTTACCTCTGTTTTTCTCAATGCCAGTCTAGAAGCAAAGTGAGTGTTGTGCTGCATGGTTTGGGAGGTGTGTGCTGTTGGAAATGCTGCTGGGTGCAGAGGTGTGGTAGTGGTGTTTGCACACCTCAGCTCACAGTGTGCAGCAGGAGCCTCAATTACACCCACTGGAGAATAGGGCAAGTTTGACATCAACACCACAAATATTCACTTGCATTAAGCAACTGGATTGTAAACTACCATTTTTATGTCCAGTTTAAGAAATACCACAAAGGTCATGCTGCTCCAGAAACATGTTGCAAAACCTAGTTCTTGTTTCTAGTAGTTTGTGCTCTGACAATTCACCTAGAGGCTGTCCTTTATTCTATGCTGCTGCTTGGGAGACAGTGAGGGGAGAGATTTGTTCTGCTCCCATACCTGCAGAACCATGGGCTGCTCTGAGAGCTGGCATGCTCCTCACTCACAGAGGGAGGTTATACAGTGTGCCTGGCAGAGTGACTACGTGCTGCTCTACAGGGAAGACAAAGCTCCACTTACTGGGCTTGCTTTATTCATTCATTTATTTATATAAAGCCTACATCCCCTATAGCGTTCACCCCAGTACGTGCCCCAGGGACCAAGCAGTGCAGGCACACTGCATCTTTTCTTTGTGCTTGTTCTGATTAGGATGGCAAAGGGGATAAACATGACCTTGGTTAGCCTAGATGTTTAGCAGATGCTTAAAGTCTAAGGTGTTGGTATTCAGCCTCTTTGCTTTCTGTAATGAGACCCCTACCCAGCAAGCACAAGCTTCAAGAGAAGTGGATTTTGGTTTTGTTCTTAACAAAAGTTTTTTCCGGATCCCATGAAGTAGCTCATGGGTGTGCACAAGTCACACTCTCAAAAGTTATTTCATTAATCAAGTGTATTGGACTAACCTAAACCAAGACTGATTGCTTTTAATGCTACAATACTGTGCTGTGCTCTGAAGAGAGGGAAGAAACAGAGTTTTCAGAAACAAGTGTATTCTGTTTCCTTTTTGTTGTTATTTGAGATACCAAGATAGGCTTTTTGCAGGTGTATAGAAAAGTGGTTTCGGGACAAATGCTGCTGCTAACGGCCACTAGTTGGCATTATTGATACATCCCAGTAGGGAGATAGTGCAATAAAAACGTGGGCAGACAGCAGATTGGGAGCTGAGGTGGTGCCTTGTGCTCACTTCGGAGTCTTCTCCAGCTCTGAGGCTGGTGGGTTACACTGAACTACAGCTCGGCCAAAGAAGGCTAAAACCAGCTGGATGCCTTCCCGAGGAGAAGTGACAAGTGCTTTTTTCTTTGGTCACCACCCTGCCCCAGAGCAACTTACTTTGGTTGAAGATGCCTCACAGGGTTTTGGTCACCACAGATGTTACGTAGTGTTTGGGCCAAAACCCAAAATCCATTAATGCTCAAGGTCTGCAGCATTAATAATTACAGTTTGTGGATGTAGCAATAATTTACCAGTAACTCTCACAGAAGCACTTTGAGAACACAGGGCTGCTGTGAGCCAGCACATCTTGTGCAACCAATGGGTGTGTGTGTATTTTTGAAAGAGCCTTTTGTTATGGAGCTTGGTGGAATTAGACTTGCCTTAATCTGCTTTGACTGAGAGTAGATTTATGCCAGGAGACCTGATAAATAAGATGTCACTGATGAAACAAGTATGAGCTGAGGTATCAAATTGTTGCCTGAAATGGATTTTGCTTGGTAAAAAGAGAGCAAGTCAGCAATTCAACCTTCAGGAGAGCAGAGAGTTTGGAATAGAAGAGAAAAAGAAATTCTATGCCCTCTTTAGGGAGAAACCAAACACAAACTCATTAAATTGTTTTATAGAAGAGTTTTCATTCATATGTAGAGACTAATTTCCAATTAAATCATTCCAAAATTGTTATTGAATAGCAAGGATAAAGGTGCTGCCTGTCCCTGCCTGCATGTGTTTTAGGAACCTTCTATGACACAGAAGAACTACAATGGGACAAAGACACTTTTGGTTTGAAATCTCTTTTACTCTCAACATTTTAAAGGGATTGGCAGGCAACTGTGATGACAAATCTAATTTTCTGGATTAGCAACTTCTCAGATTTGCATTACCATCCACTTGTCAAAAGACAAGATGCATTTTGCAGTAGCTGTAGACCCTCCTGTGAGATTGAAATGAGTGTCTTTCTGGGCTCCCTGGCAGGGATGAGAATGAAAAGGCCCATCAGTTGGACCCACTTTGGAAACCTGAGTTGTAGGTCCTCCTCACAGCCACCAAATGTGCAAAGAGCATTCGTGGGCTCCAGGATCTCTGAGCACCAAGTGCTTTTCAATGAGGAGAAAAGCATCTGCCTAAGGTTAAGGTATCACAACTGAGGTCTAAGGCTTGAAGAACAGGGAACCATCTCTTTGCTTGTTTAAAACACACGGCCTGATTCAATAAATCCTCACTTGCGTAAAGTGCTTTGTTAAATGAGGTGTGCTTGGGGGTGAGTTTCTGCTCAGGGAGCAAGTGAATTTTTACCTTTATTGGGGTATTTCTGCCACTACATGGCATCTGATTTTGTTTTATGGGTTCTAATTGCAAATTTCACTCTGGCTGCATAGGCTCAATCTATGGTATAAAACAACAGTCTTTGGAGTAGAAACCTGCCTAGACAGTTCTCGGCAAAACTCTTTGTTCACTTGACAGTGGGAGAAATATTTGAATAATATAAAGCAATTACATCCTGCCTCCTCATGGGCTGATTAATATCATTTCATATTGCACCTGACCCATGCTATTGAATACAATTCAAACATATAAATTATAGACCTCCAGTTTGCATAATACACTTTAGAAAGACCATGGAAGACCATGATGTTTTACTACATATTTATTGGAGCAGCCAAAGTGCTAAAAACATCCTAATCTCAACCTTGCAGGCAAAATTGCTCACTTGTATTTTAGAAGATGGTGACTTCAGTGGAAATGGGAAAGCAGAAATATTTGTTTGAAAAGTAGAAACCTGAGAAGTCTTCCTGTGAACACTGGTAATAACTCAGTGCTGTTAACAGTAATCGCATGGTTTCGCCCACTTTATGTTTTGCCATCGTGTTGCTTTCCCGCTTCTCCCCAAGAGGAAGGTCGAGGTGGCCTCGACCGAGAGGCTCTTGCCACCGCACTATGGTGCAAGCTACAACCAAAATCACTCCTTGTCTGTCCCTGCCTACTCCACACTGGGTAAGAGAGGAACACAGATGACTCATCTCAACTGTAACTGCTCACATTCCCCTCCTCGCTGGATGCTGCTCATGGGATGCACATGACCAAAAAAGTCTCTGCTCTTCCATGCCTGTGTCCTGGAGCCAAGGCCTGGCAGGACTGGGGTGAAGTGTGAGGCATGCCTGCCAATGGGGACATGAGGTGGCATCAGCAGCGGTGGGAGGCCGAGGGAGATTCTGCTCATTCCCACCTCTGCAGCTCCATAAGAGGGTGGCAGTTAGTGGCTGCACGCGATGTGAGCGAGGGCGGCCAAGGCTGCATCTGGACAAGGCTCTCAGGCCCACGTGTGGCTCTTGGGGTGTCCTGGGCAGGGCCAGGAGTTGGACTCGATGATCCTGACGGGGCCTTTCCAACTCAGGATATTCTGTTATCCCGCGAAGCCCACGGGGGCAAGCTTGGACGACAAGGTGTGAGGCTGCACGCCAGACCACGACTCCCACCCTGGATCCCCCGNTCGGGGGCGAAGCCGGCCGCCGATCCTCCTGCGTGCGAAAGCGGTGGAAAGCGGACGCGTTTGGCCGGCGCTTCGTGCCCGGTGCCGCGGTGTTCCCATCCGTGGAGCGGGAGCGGCAGGGCGGGCCCGGGGACAGCGGCGGGAGCCGCACGCCTGTGGGATGGCGAAAGGGGNATGCTGCTCATGGGATGCACATGACCAAAAAAGTCTCTGCTCTTCCATGCCTGTGTCCTGGAGCCAAGGCCTGGCAGGACTGGGGTGAAGTGTGAGGCATGCCTGCCAATGGGGACATGAGGTGGCATCAGCAGCGGTGGGAGGCCGAGGGAGATTCTGCTCATTCCCACCTCTGCAGCTCCATAAGAGGGTGGCAGTTAGTGGCTGCACGCGATGTGAGCGAGGGCGGCCAAGGCTGCATCTGGACAAGGCTCTCAGGCCCACGTGTGGCTCTTGGGGTGTCCTGGGCAGGGCCAGGAGTTGGACTCGATGATCCTGACGGGGCCTTTCCAACTCAGGATATTCTGTTATCCCGCGAAGCCCACGGGGGCAAGCTTGGACGACAAGGTGTGAGGCTGCACGCCAGACCACGACTCCCACCCTGGATCCCCCGGGCTGAGGAAGCGAACCCTCACGGCCAGGCTCCTCCCGCCGCCCTTACGGGAAGCGCGGCCCCGCCTGGCGCGGCCCCTCCCGCGGGGGGCGGACCCCGTATAAGCGCGGCCGCGGCCCCGCGGCCCCAGAGCCGCCGCGCCGCCCGCCCAGCCCTGGCCGTGCCNCAACTCTCTTGCTCCTTTCTGCTAAATCAGGATTTAGATGCCTTTCCACGAGAGTTTCTAGTTTGTTTGGGTTTTTTCTATATTTATTATTTGTTAAACGTAAACGAAATGGCTGGCTTAAGTTCGGGTTTTGTTTTGGTGTCTCCACAGTTGAACAACACATGGGGGGGGGAAAGCAGCACAGAGGACCTTTCCAGGGGGTCCGTGTGAAGAACTCCGTCAAGGAGCTCCTGCTGCATTTCAGGAGCAGCAAGCAGATGTCCTCGGGTCCTGCCACCGAGGAAAGCAAGGTAACCGGCAGCTTTCTGCACTGGCAGGTTTCATTTTAATGGTTACTGAAGCTGGCAAGAAAGCACTTTGCGGTAATGCTAGAAATGGGCTTCTGCTTTATCTGCTGTGGATGGAATCAGTGTTTTTCCTTTTCAACACAATATGGAAAAATGCAGATGAGGAGAAATCAGAAAGAAGGTTTGCCATGAGAGAAGGAGGCATTTAAAAATGTTCTTACTAAGCTTTATTTTGTAAAGGGAGTCTGGATAAAGATACATTTGTGTTGCGAAACCACAGAAATTCCGTGTTGGCTGGAATGAGATCATTCATTGGAAGGGTTAGGGATTTTTCTCAGATTTGTTTGTCATGCTGTTGCGCCTCTCTGTGCAAAGCACACAGTGTAAAGCTAGGCCCTTTCAGTCTGAAAGGACCAAAACTACAGGAAATTCTGAGAAGATTAAGGGGTGTTTTTGATTTGATTAAATTATTTTTTCTGAGTGTGTGTTTGAAAGCTTCCTAGATAAGTGTTTTCGGAGGAAGATTTTTGCATAGGAAAGTTCACAGCACTAAAGAAGTGTAAAATTGGCTGGGTTATTTATGTTTCAAAAAAGTCCTCTGGTCTCTGGAAGGAATAGTGCCTTTCTTTAGATTTTCTGGAGTTTTGTGGTATTATAACAAATGGCTTGAAAAGCCTGAAGAAAAACAGTGGGTTTTATTTAAGTTTCATTAAACTATTTCCATCTTCTAACCTTAATTAAAAGCAATTAAGTTAGGGTTAGACAACCACGTACTAGAATTATTCAAAGGTATATTCTGTGTTTATAGAAGGAAGTCATGGCTGTGTTCTTGTTGTTGGTTTTTTTTTTGGTGGATTGTTTTTTGTGTTTATTTGTTTTTGTTTGTTTCCCCCCCAGAAATAACATTATAATAACAGAAAAATTTGGATTTTTATTAACAGGCACAAGGAGGACTGGTGAACTATGAACCATACACAGGTAGACCATTTTTTAATACATACCCTGCAGTAACATTTTAAATCAATTGTAAGAGTAACCTCTAAATGGATTCTAAATTTATTTTCTTTTCATCAGAACTGAAGAGCATACTGGGCCACAGTGGCAAAAGAAAGGCTCCTGAACTCCTTTCTGATGGACCTTCTTTCAAACGCCAAGCGAATGTTCACCCACATCTCCTGGTAAGTTTGTAGTAACTTCTTCGTGCCTTTATTTTTCAGTTTGCTTTGTATGATCAGAAACTGCCAGATACAACTATACCTCTAATTTTCTGGGGCTTGTTTTGATTTACTTGTGTTGCTTTTTTCCCCTGCCGTCAGACCCCACCCCAGACACCAACTTCTATGGATAGCATGGAGGAGACACATAAAACTGACCCAAAGCGCGACAGCAGTTCTGATCTGCTTCAGAACATTATAAACATCAAGAATGAGTCGAGCCCCATCTCCCTGAACACGGTGCAGGTGAGCTGGTTGCACTCAGTCTCCAGCCACGGCTCGCCTGCTGAGCAGTACCAGGACAGCCCGGGAACACAGGCTTTCTCCCCGTCCCAGAAGTACCAAGCATTCCAAGAGCACGCCAGCCAGCATATGCTTGATCCACCACAGCATTACCAGTTCCCTGTGTCCCAGAACCAAGATTTGTCACAGAGTTATCCTTCAGATGCCTCCCTGGACTACAGGCCGTTTGTTGCCAGTGACCAGTCTCCTGCCTACCAGCAGAACACCTTTGAGAGCCACGAGCTGCCCTACTGCCCGTCGCAGAGCTTCTCTTCCCTCTTGAACGACTCGGAAGGCTCGGACAGCATCTCCGGTCCCCTCCAGCCGCTCAGCAGTGCCCACCCGCAGGCCGAGGTTGCCCCTCATGCCCCAAACTTCAGCTTGCTCTCCAGCAACCTTTGTGGTAGTCTGGAGCGCAGCGTCTCTTTGGCTACTGTGAATGTCTCGCTGCCTGACCAAAACATTGCCAGAAGCACGGCGCAGCTGGGCAAGTCATTTTTTCAATGGCAAGTGGAACAGGAGGAGAACAAACTGGCTAACATCTCTCAAGACCAGTTCCTTGCAAAGGACGCCGATGGAGACACGTGAGTGCCGTTTATCTTGGTGTTTCTTCTGTGGGAGGTTGGGGAATGTTTTTGTTGGGGTTTTGGCAGACTGTGGGTTATAGTGAAGCAGTTCAATAGCAGTGTTTGTGTCACAAGTGCAGTGGTTTGGCTGATCAAGGGAAAGGTGTGGTATTGCTGATGGCTGCCATGCAGAGCTCCAGCACACTTGAGTACATGTATTTTCTAATTTCAGGTGCTTATTTTTAGACTTGGCTAAACAGGGAGGAAATTCTAATTCTAATTTAGATGCTTTAGATTGCCCTCGTAAGAAAATACCATGTTAGTTACATGTCTTAGTTACACAGAGGAGGTCTGAAGCTGGCAGCCTAACACCCCTTCTATACATTTGGTTCTCTGCTGTCTTGAGCCCTGGTTTGTGTCTGGTGGTGTAACTGTTGCTTGTCTTTCCTGCAGCTTCCTCCACATCGCTGTGGCCCAGGGCCGTCGAGCACTCTCCTATGTTCTTGCAAGGAAAATGGCTGCCCTGCACATGTTGGATATTAAAGAGCACAATGGCCAGGTGAGGATCTGAAAAAACTCTGTGCACCTGCTTTGTGCACCTGGGTGCTTCTGTATGTCTGAACTCTGGGAAAGATGTGGTGAAATGCTTATTTAATATTAACCCCAAGATTTAGCCTGCATACTAATATTAACCTTGAGCTATTAATACTTCTTGGGATCACCTTGACCTGGTAAAACTATGTGCTCTGCTTCATTTGTCCTGGCTTCCTAGTATTCATAATCACTGCTTAAATAATACCAGGTAGCTAAGGTTTTTATTTGTTTTAGTTGCTCTTTCCTGTTAGAGATCAGATGACTAATAGCTTAAATTTTCTTCTTGATGCTTGCAGAGTGCTTTCCAGGTTGCTGTGGCTGCCAATCAGCATCTCATTGTGCAGGACCTGGTTAGCTTGGGGGCTCAAGTGAACACCACAGACTGCTGGGGTAGGACGCCGCTGCATGTCTGCGCTGAGAAGGGGCATGCCCAGGTCCTCCAGGTAAGAGGCAGGCAGGCACAGCTCTGCCCCAGCCCTTGACTCTTACCCTTGCATTAGCTGTGTTGGGAAACTCTGGAAACACCACTCCTTCCTTCATCTTTCTCTCTGGGTAGCCTTGTGAGTCTGTCTACACGTAGAGCTTAAAGTGGGACTGAATTTCTCATTAAGGTTCTCATCAATATTTTTGAGTAATTTTGGGGGAATCCTCTAGTTTACCAAACCAAAACAGTAAGTGTCCTCTTAATCATAGGATCATCGAATGGTTTGGGTTGGCAAGGACTTCAAAGATTTTCTAGTTCCAACCCCCTCTGCTGTGCTCAGCGACACCTTTCACTAGACCAGGTTGCTCAGAGGCCCATTTAGCCTTGAACATTTCCAGGGATGCTGTTATTAATTGCAACTTTTACAGCTATTGCAGTAAAACAATAAACAAATTTGAAGCAGTATGTGGTTTGGATAAGACCTGAATGTGTACCTGTTCCCACTTTTGTAGGCAATCCAAAAGGGAGCTATGGGAAGCAATCAGTATGTGGACCTTGAGGCAACAAACTATGACGGTGAGTGGTTAAGAGTTTATAATTTACAGAGTTACTGGATAGTACAGTGTTTTATAGCTACTGATGGGAATGCAATAAAATGCAATATTTCCTTTTCAGATGGAAATTTACAGGTGCAATTGACATATCTGTCAGATGAAAACATGGTTAGCCTGTGTGTGTCAGGAGCTCTTTCCTCTTATATGTGATTGCTGTGTTTGGCATGGAGAGCATAGGTTGTAACTGGCCATTGTTAAAACATTGGAGTGCCAGTGTTGTGTCAGTGGATACAGTAGCCAGAATCTGGCAGTAGAAAGCTGTTCTATTTGGACCCCTTTGCCATAAAAGCTCTTTCTAACATAGAATTTGTACAAAAATATATTAGAAATTGAGTCTTTCACCATCTGCTGGCTGAGAGCTCACAGTAGGCTGCTACCTCACTGTTCTGCTGATGGACAGTCCAGACCTCAGGCTGCTTGGGACCAGTCACTGTCACCTACAAATATCAAACCATCCCTGGGCTTAATGGCAGTAGAAGCTCCTTTATCCAACCTCTGAAACAAGCAGCCAGTAAATACTTCTGTATTGCATTTGTTCATTCATGATAATTTTTATTGGTTTTTTTTGATGTTCAGGTTTGACAGCATTACACTGTGCAGTTCTGGCCCATAATGCTGTGCTGCATGAACTGCAGAACTGTCAGCCACCTCACTCCCCTGAGGTCCAGGAGCTTCTGCTGAGAAACAAGGGCCTGGTAGAAACCATCAAGATCCTGATACAAATGGGAGCCTCTGTGGAAGCGAAAGTGAGTAAAATGCCTTAGTCTGAAGTGCCAGATCCAGAGAGAATGTGGAAGCAGACTATGTCCCTTTCTCCCACGCTGCATTTATTACAAGGGAAGAAGACTAATTTGAAAGCTTCCCTACAGCTTAATTTATCCAGATGGGATGAGAATGCTCCATTTATTCACAGCAAGGTATTATCAATGCAAGCTAACCCTGGGGAAGGAGGGAGGTGACAGTCTAATCTCTAGACTAAGAACGATGCTATGCTGGCTGCAGAGAGTGAGTTGTGTAAAAGTAAGAATATGTTTGGAGCACTCTGAGGTACCCATAGTAGTAGGGTGCTGATGACACCTTGTTCTTGAACTGCAAATTTTAATTAAAAACTGCTTACCTGTGCAGTTCAGTTCTGTGCCGTGCCAGACCATTACTTAGCCAAAATATCAAATATTACACTATGTAAGCTTACCTACAGATGAGATCAGGTTCCATTGTTCATTAGATGTTGATAGTCAAATATATGTATTCAGATTCACTTTTGATGAATTGTAGTGCAAGTATGTTTGCTCAACACTCTGCAGTTACTTTGCCTTCTATTTTTATTTGTCTGGAGGTTCCCCCTGGATGGGTGAAGCACCTGCAGGGAAGACTAAACAGTTTCTTTTTTTGATAGGATCGCAAAAGTGGTCGCTCCGCTTTACATTTGGCAGCAGAAGAAGCAAACCTGGAGCTCATTCGTCTCTTTTTGGAGCTGCCCAACTATCTCTCTTTTGTTAATGCAAAGGTATGGTGATTTTTCCATAATACAGATAGAGAAAGAGAGGCTCATGCCCCCACTTTTCCTTCATGGAGTTGCTTTGTGGTCCCCAGGCTTACAACGGCAACACAGCCCTGCACGTGGCTGCCAGCCTGCAGTACCGCGTGAGCCAGCTGGATGCTGTGCGCCTGCTCATGCGCAGGGGAGCCGATCCCAGCGCCAGGAACTTGGAGAATGAGCAGCCAGTTCATCTGGTTCCTGATGGCCTTGTAGGGGAACAGGTAAAAAATTCATAGCAGCCCTCTCCTTCCATCTGTCCCTGTCCACACAAAAGCTGTGTTCCACTCCAGAAGTTTCCTTGGGGTTTTGAGTTGCAGCTTTCAAGGAGAAGATTTAGCAAATACCATTTTATTCTTTAGATCTTCAGCTTCAACACCAAGACAGGCAGAATACACAGACCTGAAATTTTAGGTTTCACATTATTTTTTCCATCTCAAAAGCTTTTACCTGTCAAGATAGGCTTTGTTTCTGTAACCCTGCAACATACTGGTGGCAATACTCCTTCTCTTGCTCATCTCAGTATGGCCTGAGTTCGTGCTTTTATTGCTCTTGTCAGAACTAGTAATGACAGTTCTTAGGCCTGAGTAACAGATGAAGAAAATCACTTTTTCCTACTTGATGAAAAACTGACTCTTGACCTAAGACTAGTTACTTAAGCACAGCTGAGTTGCTGACTGTTGCCTTTCATTGGTTCAAATGCTGTAAAGTGGGATCACTTCTGGTGTAACTGAACTCAGGACCTAGGCTTGGATAAATGAATGCAAAACTGGATCTAGGGTGGGGTTTTTTCAGGACTCACTTCAAGATGATGAATAGTGATGTTTCTGTCTTTTTCTCTTTTCCAGATAAGACGTATCCTCAAAGGGAAGGCGATTCAGCAGAGGGTGTCGCCGTTTTAGGCTCCATGTTTCTTGGAGTTCAGCAACTTACACTCACTGTCAGTCAGGCAGTCCTAATCTATCTGTAAATAGAGCATTTGCCTGGTGTGGGCAAATGTTAGTTGTTTCTGTGAAACAAAAGTATTTTGTTCACTATTATATAGTGGGTTACATAAGAGTAAAAAAAGTCCCAAACCCAGAAAACAGATTCCTCCAGCCAAAAGGGTATGCTTCATTCCCAAGTATGTGGAACATTTTCCAGGCTACCTGTATTTTCTGTATTTCATAGCTATGGTGAGACTGATTTTATTTAAATAGCCATACAGATAACTTCTAGACAAGGGCAATTCTTTGGGAATTTTTTTTGGTTTAAATTTTAGAGAGGGCTGATACAGGTCAAAATGGCAGAGATTATTGTTGTGTTTTTAGTAACACTTAAATGCAAGAAAAATTAAATATTTTTGAAGTTGAACATTTATTTATGTAACTTTGTGGCTTTGTTCCAGTATCTTGTGCAGGATTGTATATAGTCACTGACATTATTGTACAGCTGTATAGTTCTAAGACTCTATTGATCACTTGGGGAAGGATCTGAAGAAACAAGTTCCTTGATCTTGAACTTGCAAATTGCATACAGAGTTATAATACTATACTGGTGCAAATCGGGTAAATTCTGTTGTTCTGAAAGACTGAGGCTGGAAAGTAGAGTTACGATAGATTGTCCTCACACTGATTTGTGCATACTTTTGGAGTTGTGTAATAAAACATGAAAAGTTGTGCTTCTTCAGGGGACTGTGTCAGTTTTTCTTGTACCCAGTAGGGTTTTTTCTTGTGAGAGAACAATAGATTGAGAGAGGAGGATCGTTATTTTTATAGTATGTATGTAACTTGTACTTTTAATCCTGATTCAGTGCAAGTGTTTGGCCTGCACTTCACTGTTGATGCATGCTGAAATCTCTCAATGTTAATTATAATACTTCAACATGTGTAAACCTTACTAGATGGGCTTAAGCACATGTATAAGTAGCTTGCTGAATTGGGCTCTAATTAATTCTAGAGACTTGAAGTTTTCCACCTCCTAAGCAGAGTTAGTCCATTTATGGTTTTACCTTATAGGTATAGTGGCTAGCAAAGTAATATTTGACATTAACAGTTTTTCTATTTTTTAATAATTATTAATGGAAAATGTATACTAATGATGCTGTATACTTGTGTTCTGTTGGATAAACCTTCCTCTTATCATTTTCTGAATGATCCATGCTGGGCTGTAATCCAGTAATATGTTCTGTGTATGGTCTTTGTTCTTAAACTGTTTTTTTTCATCACACGCAGTTCTCTGTTGTAACCATTTAATTAGTCTGATTATGCTGTTTTGGCAAAGTATGTCTTGTAGACAAGCTACATGAAAACTGATATGCAAAGGCTTAGTTGCAAAGTATGTACTGAAGGGTTATGTGTAACTTGTGTTTGAATAAACATGCTCATTTAGTTCTGGTGGTTACTGTGTGTGATACAAATTATGACGTAGTCAAGCTTGAGGTAAAACTGATTTAGCATGGTAATAGTGTGAGGCTGAAAAACCATTTGCTAAGATGAAATGAATTCTTGCCATCGTGCTGGTTATTCTTTCTCTTGTTTGATGCTGATGTTCTGGGTCATGCACTGTGCACTTGTGCTGTCTGTGAACTTAGTAGGTGTGCCCCAAATCGAATTAATAGTCACCAGGTTGGAACCTGAACACTTGTCCCTGCATACTGGAAAGAATGATAGCAGTTCTGATAATGGTATTTTCTCCCCATGGCTTCCCTGCCTTGGTCCTCAGTTCTGGCAGCTCAGGCACAAGTGTCACCCTAGCACAGGTGACAGTCTTTGTTAGGAAATAGGGCCGTACACATGGAGATGGGCTGTCTGCCTCACAGGTGGTGATGAGATGGTTCTGAGATGGCAGTGACCCTTCAGGGGGAAGAGCTGTCATCACAGCCTGTCCCAGCTGAGCATGGAGCTGGAGAGATGGCAATAGTTGAGATAAAAGTGGATGCAGCATTAGGATCTGTAGGAAAGGAAGAAAACCAAGAGGGCTTCTATGTGACTGTATGAACCTGCTGTCCAGCCTGCCTTACTGCTGCTTGTGGTGAGGGTGAAGGTGTGGGAATTGGAAGAGGCCCAGAGGTGTGGAGGAGCCTCCTTGCAAGGAGCAGCAGAGTAAATGAGGACAGTCCTGCAGAACCAAGACAGGCCAGAGAACCTGAGTGGGGATGAACTCACTCTCCCTTCCAGCATGAGAGCTGGAAGCTATTGATGAAGGTACCACACACACAACAGGCACCAGGAAACAGAACTGAATATCTTATTAGGATATGCAAAGATGAAATGGCCCCTCTTTATGTGAACAGCTAATCGTGTCTAGATTGTGTTGAAGATGCTGTCATCTGCACCTCTCACTGCAAGTGACCCTGCCTTGGGTATAACATTTTTTATTTGTGCAAGAAACCTTGATAGTACTGTGTCCAGTTAATTTTCATTTTCTTTATAAGACATGATTACACAGGAGAAAAAGAGTTGCTGATGAGATATTCTGGCCCTTCAGATCAGCCTGATCTGACTGCCTGGCACTCCTTTTTGGGTGGCATTGACTGAGTCATCTTACATGGGGATTAAATACCCTGGGCTTGTAAGGTTGGCACGTGTTCAGCCAGTGCTTGAGCATGAAGTAGGTGAGAAGCATTTGGCAAGCAGTGTGGTGATTTCTGTGGCACTTGTGCCCTTCTGGAAGGGGCACTCCTGGCACTCCAAGTTAGAAAATTCCTAGGGGGAGACTAGTGTTTGAAACTTACTTCATCTGTCTGGAGCATAATTTCATTGTCTGGAGAGTTCAGTAGGTAATTTCACAAGAAAGCATCCCTGCTCTAACTGACTTCATTTTTCTCTCCTATGATCTTGGGAAGGTCTGGCATATCTGACCCAATTTAACTGGCTAATCAAAGCAATTCCTTTTTACTGAAGGTCAAATGACACTAAATATTTAGCACACTAATAGTGTTTCCCTGATAACTTGGGATTCTTGGAACTGTTGAATAGCTTTTACTGATACGGATGTAGGCTCACCATTTATTTCACTGGTTGCAGTACAGACAGAAGAGACTGGCTTGGTTCTGAGTAGGAATATTAAGATACATGGTGCTTTGTTCCCAGGATGTTTCTGATTTGTTTGTCTAAGTAAGCCAAACCTCAGTAAAGGGCTGCTTTTTGATTTTTGTGGGTTACTCATCTGGCTGGAGTTGTGGAAGGTGGCAATCCATGATTTACAAGAAATGTGTTCTGCTTCTGGAGGTGGAAAATGTACATTTCCCACATTTATTGCTCATTTTATATTTCTATCAGAAAACAAAAACACGGCCAGGAAGTACATTCTTAGAGAGGTTGGGTGTGGTAGAACTGACTGCAAGGATATGGCATGAACTGCTTGTTCTTACCTGACAATTTGCTTGTCTGGTTGCCTTTCTTTTAAAAATATACATGCTGTCCTGTGTAAGGGAAGAGCTGAGGCTGGTTAAAGTGCAGTGAACATATAAAGAACAGGTCCCTGCAATTAAGTATCTGCCAAAAATTGACCTGGTATTTCAACACATTCAAATCTTTCTATTGTTATCTGTTACTTTTCCTGAGTGTTTGGTGGTATTCTTGGCCTGAGATACTGATGGCTTGGGAGGAAATGCTCATCTGTACACAGAGCCTATATGGTCAGCTCTTTTCCTGGCAAAATTTCCTGACTGTTCTTGGCAGTATTTCTTTAGATCTGCTTTCTGATAGCAAAAAATCTCAAGGCAGTACTAATGAAATTGGGAACCACATTAGTGCAGAAGTCCTACACCTGAGGTTGTTTCTCTTATAATAGTGGAATTTAGACACCGGTTTCTTCTCCAGGTACCTATCTCAGTCTTGCTGGAGAAGAGTAAAATATCTTGGGCAGTGTTTTCCTAGTGTCTGTTTTCAGCTTTTGTTGTTGAGGCTGTCTCAATAAATCTTTGTTTTACCTGATAATCTTTACCTCTTTATCTCTTAGCTCTGAAAATGTGATCTAGGCTGCTTTGAGAAAGTGATTGCTGTATTAACCAACCTATACTTCACACATGTTTTTTCCCTTAGTTTCTGGTGAAATTTTTCCCTTCCCCTTTGCTAGTCAGAAGGCCTGAGGGGAGGATGACTAAGGTGGTGCTTTAGATTTAGAAGGGGGAGCAGACAATTGAAAGAAGTTGCACATTGCTTCTCTAGATGTGTCTGGGTTGCAAGGCAGACTGAGGAGTCTGAGTGAACTGTCTTGTGGATGCAGTGCAGATGCTTTTGCATGTGCTTAATGAAAGCTTGCAGTTCAGTTCAGATGGTCTGGGCCATATAGGTGACCTGTTGGTACCACAGTGGGTGCCATCTTTTTCTAAGGTAGGTCATGGTATCAAATGCTGTGTGTTGGCCCCAAATAACAGGTTTCTTCAGCAGTGCTGAATGCTTTCCATTGACTCAGCCTGGGAGAGGGATAGAAATTGGGTCATTTCAGTCCATGGCTCCTTAGGACAGCCTTCAGTCTATCTTGAGGCTTTTGTGGGAAGGCTCAGAGATGCCCCGTAATCTTCAGAGCCAGGCTTGCCATAAAAAAGGACATGGACTCCATAAACACTGCTATTCATGGCCAGCCAATGAACCCTGAAGAGCTGAGCATGTACATCTTGTTGTTTATCCACAGGCAGAACACAGGTCCTTGCCCAAGGACTTTCACTCCACTAAAAACATCCCAGTAAGTGATGCCAATAAATTAGGCATTTCTGTAAGAAGAATTGGAAGTTTGAGGTCCCAGTGATGAAAAATCACGAGAGGTGCTTACAGTGTCCTTTGCACTGTGCTGCAGTTGGATGTACGGTGTAGGAGTAAGAGCTGGGTCACCAGTGGCAGCACATGTTCATTTTGAGGGGAAGTGGTTTTAGGAGCAGTTTGAGAAAAACCATCAAGATAGTAGCATGCCATTATCATTATTCATCAGTAGATTTCCAGGTGGCTTCAAAAGCCAGTAGTAATCACCAGTCCCATTGGCTAGCTAAGAAACCTGAAGCAGGGAGAAGGAAAGAAGCTCATCTGAAGAGACTCGAACCACAGGAGCTCCATCTAAAGGCTGTGCAAGCTTGCAATTATCCTTCTAGATGCCTGCTCTTTCTAAATTTGCCAAATAGCACAATGAGTAATGACTGATCTACTGGTTGTTCATGATCCTTCTGTAGGTCATTCATGTTGAGTTCATGTGTTGTGCATGCTCAGTTTGGAGACCCTGCCTGTGAAACTGCTTTTCTTACTGCTAGGATTACCAGGCTGTTTGGAGCAGCCATTGGACAATGCCTCAAAAATGAGCTTTTTCACCTGAAAAATTTAACATTTCTAAGCCCCGATTGCAGGAACATGAAGAGAAAAAGCAGATCCAGACTAGGAAAAAATGCACCAGAGCAAATTGAGTATGCTACAATGGCAGGGAACTCTGTGTTAGACCCATGAATCTAGACTCACTGCGTTTTGTGAACACTTGAGGCAAAACTAGGGAAACCTTTTTTAAGTGAGGCAAAATCATATAAAGACATTTTGAAAAGCTAGTCATGAAACATCGTTGGTCATTAATGGATTTCTTAAAAAATAAAAGGGGAGATGAGTCAAACTGAGGAATAAGCATTTGTCTTAGTGATTTGAGGTTTTAATGGCGCTTAAGACATCACCACAAATGCTCTGATGGAGCTATATGAAACAAGTCTTCCTGCTGGGATAGAGGTGAGGAGATTGAGCTCAGGACACGGGTGACTCATTAGGAAATAACTATGCCACTGGGCCACCTGCTCTGGTACTTGGGATAGATGGACCTCTCTTAACAAAAATAACCATGGGAGAGAAAAAGAAAGTATTTAAAAATTAGCAGATAGGATAGGATGCTTTACTGGTTTTTTTTAAATTTTTATTTTTACACAGCTTTTATTCACTTCTGTTCTAGCCCCTGGCTCTAGTCTCAGGCTGGTATGATTATTCATTTTCTCAAACTTTCTCACACATGTCTGTGAATAAAATACATGCATATGTAGAGTAAGTGTATAATATGGATCAATTTATTTTTGTATTCTGTAGGAGAATTGTATGTATATATATGCATGCAAAATGTAAGTATGTAAAACGTATTGTGTGGGAGTACATAAGGCAGCAAAACTCTTTCAAGAAGATGAATCTTTTTATCCAGGAGTAATTCATTACTTTAGAAGTTTTTACCTTCTTTTGTTAAAAATAGAAACTTTTCCCATGCTATTCTCTTGAATTTGCAAATTGAATGCACTAGTGAAAACCAAAGCACTATGAAGAATAAAAGTTGGGTTTCTAATGGTTTTCTGTCCTGAGAATGACTGCCAATGTAGACTCTCCCATGCCTAATGAGGATGAAGCACATTCCTTGGCTCTCGGTGAGGACCCCAATGTTCTCCCTCTTTCTTGATAAATCCATGAATCTTGCCATTTGTGTGAAATAGTAAGCCTTGCTGTCTCTGCTCTCTTTTACCATAAGGAGAAGGACGCCAGGAAAGGTGTTTTGCATGTACCTTGTGTCACAGAGTGTTGAGTTAACACTGCAAAGGGTGGATCTGCCACTGGAAACCAGCATACAATGCACCAGCAAGTTCTAGTCCTCACCCAGGGCTGAAACCTGTCTGTGCAACCAGTAGTGCAAAGGCAGGTACCTTTGTACTTTTATTATAGACACAGTAAACAAAGAATTTTTGTTTCTTCTTCCTTAGCTGTCATAATGAAATTTTATTACTGCAGTGGTTTTATCTGCCTTCTGATGAACATGAATGTCGTTAGCCTCTTTCCCACGCTCTCTGCATCCATGTCTCAAGATGCGTCTCTTGATTCCATGGCCGCCCTTCCTTTCCATGCCTGGCGTCCCCAGCTGGCAGAGCAGGCTGGGCTGTGGTGGCTGTGGCTGAGCCCGGGGACAGCCGATGGGAGGGAGCGCTGGAGCAAACCTGGCCACCAGCGTGCGGTCGCTGGCCACTCGCTCCCGGTGGAGTAGTCTGGGCTCAGGACTAGGATTTGCTTGGATGTGGAGCGCAGTGGGATGGGTGTGCACTTCTGGCTGGCTGCCTTTGGACACTGGGCATGAGTGAGTGAGGGGTATCCTTGCTGCAGGGACAGTAGCAGTCATCTCCTGTTTGTCTGAGCAGGACAGAGCAGGAGCACCAGGAACATGGCTAATAAGCTTCATGTGCTTTCTAGGAAGGTGGTGTAAAGATGCAGCAAGAGCTGTGGGGAAGGTAGCCTGCTCCTTCTGCCTTCCCGCTCCCAGGTTGATGCCTGGACTCCTGTTTCCCTGCTCCCATGGGAGGATGGTCCTTTGCTCCCCAGGCAAGAGCTCGGTTGTCACTCCATAGCTGGGGCTGCAGCTATGAAGACCTCTTGCCCCTCCCTCTGCAAGCCAAATAATGGCACTTTCCTTCAGGGATCTACTGGTGGCTGCTGCCCTCCTCCAACCTTGTGTCCATTCCCACCTTGTCCACCCCATATGTGGTGTGGATCTTGTGACCTCTGTCCCAAGAGCGCTTGGTTGAGATGCTGGGTGCAGGGACAAGTGCAACACTGGCCCAACTTCAAAAAGATGCGTCTTCCCTGATCATTGGCTTGATATCGTCCCAAAGGCCTCCTGGTGCAGATGGGTATTCAGGGAAGATTTGAATAAGGAGAGGGAGGAGGCCTGACAGCTCCATCTGGGACTCCATCAGCTGCTCACCATTTGTGTACAGACTTTATGTTCTGCTGTGGCATTGTCCTTGTTATCATGCTGGTGGCTCTGGTTCTTGCTCTGCCTGTTTATTTTTACTCCATTGTTGTATTTACTGCTCCTGAACTCTTTATTCTTGTTGGCTCCTGATAAATTACTGTCTCTTATTAGCTTTAAATTACTTCCTCTTAGCAACCTTTAATTATTTGCTGCCATCATATCTTGGTGCCATATCCTCTTAATGAGGGTTGCCATACTAGTAGAGACTCTTCTGTGCCTTTGTTAAACCCATTAGCTTTGCTTCTGGCTTGTTTTGGCCATTCTCTCATCTTTTCCTACTCCTGCTTCCCCATCCACTTGTATCTTCCATTGATACTATGGACCATCCTTCCTGTCCTTTCCTGTTAGCCTTTATGGTCCTACTGCAACCCTCTGGTCGCCAGATCCTTCTTGCCTTGTTCTTTCACAACCTACATCCTACCTGCCTTTTTTGGGCACTGGAGAGTGTTGATCAATTTATTTTATTTTTTTCTTTCTCTTCTCTGTTTGCTTTTATGCATTCTTTGATCTGTCTGTCCAGCTTTCCCCATCCCTCTTATTTCTTGCTTTGAGAGGGGTTTTGGTTTCTTTTTTCTGCTGGTGTCCCTGTTCCTTTGATGGGATGCACTTTGCAACTTTCTCCTCCCCTTTGCTGACAAACTTCATTTTGAGAACTGTTATTTTCTCAAGACTAGTTCTAATGACTCTTTGGGGACCCTTTTCTTGAGCAGCTCCCAGAAGCCTCCATTTTACTGTATTCAGTCCACCAAATCTAGCTCTGTTACTTGTTTACCATAGAATTATGGAATTCTTTGGGTTGGAAGGGGCTTTAAAGATTATCTAGTTCCAGCCCCTGTGCCATAGGCAAGAACAGCTTCCACTAGAGCAAGTTGCTCAACGCCCCATCCAACCTGGCCTTTTCCCCATTTTCTGCTCAGGCTCCTGCTTGGAGCACTGTTTCTGTGCTTGGGCAGCCAGATTCTGCCTCTCCTGGTGCCTTTGAGTGTTCCACTTCTATGGAGCTTAGGCTTACCAATTTGCTACAGCATTCATCTGTAGCAAATTGGTAAGCCATCACCATCTGCATTGTGCTCTGTGTTGTTGTTCCCAGAACTGAATCCCTTTCCAGCATCATCACTGTATCCATCTTCTCTCCTGATGTTTGCTGACTTCCGCAAATCCTACCAGCTTTCCTTTGTAGTACCACCAGCACATTTCCTTTTGTGTTGGCTACTACTAAAGTGTTGGCTGTGGAAGAAGAATTGAAACTTAGGAGACTAGAAGAGGAAGAAAAAGTGGTCAAACCTAGAAACAGATAAACCTTGTTCATGAGCCTAGAATTAATCTATTCTGCCACCTTAGTCTCTTTTTCAAATTCCTCTGGTCATAACCCATTGCTGAAATGTCAAGTGCCTGCTTCTCTCCCTCATGTGCTGGTGCCAGAAGTCCTGCAGCCTCTGTGCCTCTCTGTTCACCCGTATTGAAAACTGGCACAGCCTGCAGCTCACCCTCCTGCCCACCCTGCACATGGGGCTTTGTCTAGAACAGCCATCCTGCCTTTCAGCACAGGGGCCAGAAATTTCCATAGTGCTGCTCTTTCTTTCCCAAAACTGGAGCACGAAGATTTCCAACTGCTGTCTGTGTTTACCCAGAAGCGTTTTCCTTGCTGTGCCACGTCTTCATGGCCTAGGCCATGTGCCTCATGGATGCAGTTGAGGCCAGGGTGTTTTGGTACCGGGGAGCCATCTGCAAAGCAACCTTTGTTCAAGAGTCTCATTCCCCCCAGCCAGTGCCAGCAGTTCTCAGGACCTGTCTGCTTGCTCCAAGCATTCGGCAAGATTACGGGAATGATTCTCTCAGTGTAAGTCATTAGTTTAACTAATATTGTATCTCTTTATTGTAAAAATGTTCTTTGAGGTTAATTAATGAGGAGTGGGAGGAGATAAAATAAACTCTGGTTTTGCAGGTGAAACACCATTCCTTTAAAACAAAATTCTTATAATGTTAAAAAAAAAAGTAAACCCACTTAAAAGAAACCTCTACTTCTTCCTGTGGGGAGACTGTTTCCCACAGAAAGTTGTACCTTATCCCCCCCCCCGTCCTTTTTTTTTAAAGCAAGATATTTCCTGCGTGTCCATATCTGCCTATCTTCAGTCCTTCTCTTAACAAAGTGATAGCATCTTGGATCACCAGGATGTATGCTGGTGGCTTGTCCCTTCAAAACACATCAGGTGCATAACATAAGGTATGGAAATACTGTGATATCTCAGATGGGCGACACAGCTTTCTGACTTCCCTTCCATAGTGCTGTGGCAGCTGCCAGCTCCTGCCACATCTCACAGGGTCTCTTGCACAATGTGTTGTGCCTCAACAATAAATCTCAGCAGACTCTCAAGATGTCAATGTGAAAATTACTCTGTCTGTGAAGAAATGTGCCTGAGAGTGAGTGTGGTGCCCAGCTCTCCCTGTGGTACCCCAGCTGTACCCCAGGAGATGGGAGGTTGCTGTTGCCAGGGACATCCCAGCGTGCTGCTGTGGAGGGGATGGCACAGCCCCCTCTGCCCAAAACCACCATCTTGTGCCAAGGCTGTCAGAGACCTTGCAGACTGCAACAAGCCCGGGAAGAACTTCTTAGGTGTGACTCCTGACTGTCATGTCCTTATCAGAAAGCCGTGGGGAAGTTTGTGTTAGGCCTATTCTCTTGCTAAACAGAAGTTCAGCTTCCAAGTCGGTCAGCCCAGCTGGAAACTTCATTCCAAGTGAGGGTGCCTTAGGGAAAAAGCAATGTAGAGAGACCCTGCAGCTCTTGTAGCTTTCCTTGTATCCCATTTCTAATATCACCAGGCTCTTTTGGTGTGTAGCTCAGTAGCACCTAGGCAGTACCTGTGGTGGTGGGGGAGGAGTTCCTGCTTGGCTCTTACAGAGGTCACAACTGCAGCAGTCTCACAATGCATTCAGTGTTCTCCAGCTGTGTTAAAGACAGCTTTTTGTTTTTTCTCCACAAGACAGAGAATAAGAAAATAAGGCTCTACTAAACAGATTTGGAGCTACCTGATAATTTTGATTGTATGATACACAATGGCCTTGAAAGCAACCCTGGAGCATCAGTGTAGGGTGCCCTTTTCCACAGGTGCCTTGTACTGGCTGGGGTGAGGATGGGCTGTGAGACTGATCATTTGACTGCAGAAGTGGAGACTGGGCTGCTGAGCAGAAGATGGATGAATTTGCTCCAAAAAATGTGTGTTTGGCTGCAGCCCAGTGCCTGTGTGCCTTGGCATGCTGTGCACTGGGATGGGTGAGGAGCAGGAGGGGCAGGCGTGGGGGGATAGGCCTTGGCACCACGGCGGAGTGAGCGGCACGCCTGTTCCAAAGGAAGAGGGTGGGAGGTGATGGGAACCTGGGAGCTCTTGGTGGCATGGCTCGGCTTGCTCTCTTCTGCCCTGCCAGGCTGGGGCCCTGGCACTCCCTGCTGCTATGCTCCACGTTTTCCTTGTTGCTTTTCTTTGCTTTCTGGTGAGCTAAACCTTGTTTTGGAGGGGGAGAGAGAGTGGTGCAAGTGAAAGAGATCTTCATCAGTGGGGAAGGAAGAAGATCATTCTTAAAATCTCTTGTCTTCCTCTTTCCAACTCTCAGAGGAGCAGCAAAGCACTTCCTGTGTCCATGCAGGAGCTTGTTTGGGATGCTGGCTCTGGGAGGATGCTCTCAGACCCCAAGGTGCTCTCTTGCAAAGCTGTCCATGGAAATGTGTGTTTGAGTGCATGGGGAGGGCCAAAGCACAAAAGCATCTTGTTAGTTCTGCAAGGGAAAGCTCGTCATCACACACAGCCCAGCCTGGAGCTGTGTGCAAATTCCTGAGGCAGGCACAGGGATAGAGGCCTGCATGATGGGAATTGAGCTTGGTGTTAATCATCACAACATCACAGTAGACTCCCAGTGTCTCTAGTGTAGGGATTTTGGAAGAGTCACTCTCTGGGTGCTATCAGAAGGCATGTAAATGCATGTAGAGCCAGCTCATGCGCCCAGCAGGGAACAAGCCCTCCCTTCAGGAGGGAGTGGGTGGGCCTGCTTGTTGTCTGGGCCTGAGAGGTAGGAAACACCCCAACATCAGTCCTGGCTCCAGAAGTAGGCAACAAAACTGTGCTGGTAATTGCAAGCCGTGCGGGGATTTTTGATGGCCCTACCCCACACTGGTTCATTCCTGTCTGGAAGGAAAGAGATGTTTTTCTGCAGTGGGCAAAGGGGAGCTGTGATATCCTCTCCATTTCGGTGACATCCATTTTACAGCATTAGGAGTGGCACTGGCACGGCCATCCTGGGGGGGATGAGAGGTCTTAAATGATTTCTTGACATTTCTTTAGACATCAGCTGTCACCTTTGTGGCATAGATATAGTAAGGGAGTCCTCTCCCAGGAGAAGTCACAGGCAGCAGGGGTAGCTCAGTATTGGGCAGAGTGGGGAATGCAGAGGCTCTGCCATGTCCCCGCTCTCTCTCTGGGAAAGGCTGCTGAGGTGCTGGGTGCCAGCAGCACCCTCTCTCTTGGGTGCTGGATGCTTGGGCTTGTCTGCTTCCTTTGGCAGCAGTCCAGGTGACTGCTCCAGTGCTGTCCCTGTGTTGGTCATACACAGCTTCTTGTGGGTGCTGGTATTGGGGTGGTTCCATAATGTATTGTTTTGGGGAGGGACATGGTGGCAAGGTGCCTGCACATGGTTGGGAAAAAAAATCTTGTTGTCCTGAAGACTGTTTCTCTGAACAGAGTGCCCAGCACCTACTGAAAGACCTGTCTCCAGCAAGGAAGGCTTGGCATTGATCCATCCAAGGTTTCCAAGCACCCGTGCCAGCTTTTGCAGGACAGAGGACATCAGAAAGTAGTGGGAATGGACCCCAGCTCTGACTCCTCCAGGGATAAAGGCTGAGACACGAGGTTTGCCCCATCCTTCCTCATGCCCACTCCCACTGATTACCACCTCCTTGGCTTTGCTGGGTGTTGAATGGCCTCAGTGGCTCTTCCCACACACTTTCTTTTTAAGGGGTTATTTTTAACCTGGACCCCTTCAATGTCTGCTCACAGGTTTGATCCCGTGGGCAACTTTGGGGTCCCATTAAGAGACACAAGCCCTGCAGCTTGGGGATGGAAGAGCAGCAGCATAGGGAGGAAGGTGATGGGTAGAAGAAACTGGCTGCTGTGCTGCAGTCACCTTCTCCCAGATTGCATGGTGAGGGGCTTGTGCTGGAGACTGTTTGGCCCATCAAGGCAAAGTGATGCTGGCTCAAGGAGCACTGAAGCTTGCTGGATCTAGGTGGTGGCTTGAGATCCGATATGGTGAAATCCTGAGAGCCTTGTGGGGATGTGAAGGGAGGTGAGGTTTTTTGACTGTCTGTAGAAGGGTGTGGAGAGCCTTCCTTGTGTTTCTGAGAGGTTATAGCAAGTGCAGAGGGTGAACAAAACTAGTCAGTTGGTAAGACAAAGCTATAATTAAAGCCTTTCAACCTCCTTGCCTGACCTAATTTTTCTTAAATCGAATCTTACCTACTTTTAAACTTTGCCTTACCCAAGGAAAAATGCAAAGTAATGCAATTAGGTTCAATGAAAAAACAAATGGTAGAAAACTGATCAGTGATAAAAATCTGATTTGATCTCCTATAAAGTGGTGGTCTTCCTGCGGCTTCCTTGCCCTAGCAAAATCTAAGTTGCCAAGGGGACCTTTGCCTCATCTATCACTCAAAAATATAATTTCCCTTTACTTTTAACACCCAAAACCTCCAGCCAAGCAAATAATTAGCATAAAGCTTGCACCAAACAAACCAGGACAATTTCCACACCATTGCAATTAACTTCCAACACTGTTCCTCACTCTCAAATAGTTGGGATATTCTTGCAAGGTGACTGTGGCTCACCAGAGCCTTGAGGCCTCATACAGGGCTGCTCTGGCCACTTTTCCTGCAGCAAATCTTTTTTTTTCTTCCCCAGGAAAGGATTCCATTTTAGGTGTGAGTACATCTCCCTGAGTAGAAAGGGTGCACCTCTGCCTCTGAGAGTGGAGATAGAACTGGCTCTCCTTGGTGCCCATGTGTTGGAGGCACAACAGCACAAGGTGTGGGATGTCCCTTTGGTGAGTTGGAGTCAGATGTCCTGGCTGTGTCCCCTTCCAGCTTCTGATACACCCCTGGCTCACTCATGGGCAGGGCAGACTGAGGAGCAGAAAAGCCCCTGATGCTGTATAAACACTGCTCAGCTGTAACTAAAACATTAGTGTGCTCTCAACACTGTTTTGATCACAAATCTGAAACACAGCCCTGTATGAGCTGCTATGAAGCAAATATCCCAGTCAAAACCTGCACACCTCTTATTTCCAGTGAGGAGGTTAAGTCAGAACTTTTATCCTGGTATTTTGTCACAAAAGGACAAAAGATGGATGAGATTTGTAGGTAAAACATAATATCTCATTAAACCAACTGTTATAAATGCAAAAAAAATAAGACACTCTTTTTGGAATTCTTTGGTTTTGGGCTGTAGGCATGACAAGTAGGTTTTTTTCTACCTATACCAATTAGGTTAATACAAGACAGGTTTGCAATCATGTACTCAGAGCAGGTGACTGCCTCTGTACTACTGAGGCTACAACGAGGTAAGAACTATAAAACCAACACCTGAACAGGAGGTGACCTGCAAGTATACAGTGAGTGTATAAATCAGGTCAAAGAAATGAACAAATGAACTTGTCAAATTCAATAACTCAACACGGCATGTAATACAAAGTTCAACTTTGTATAGGTTTTTATTGCTTGCTCAACTGCTGCAGTACCCTGCTGTTGTTTGTGTTTCTTTTGAGTGTGTTAGTGCTGTTATTCCAAAGAAGTAATAAAACTTCAAGAACTGGACTTTGGGTTTACACTGTTTGTGCTTGGGAATTGAAATTTTTTAATGGAATTTATCACCTACAGAGAGTGTGTGTGAGAGAGAACAAGCAAGAGGCACAGTTTTACATATCTACATCATCATGAATTTCAAAGGGCTTAACAAATCCTACTCTTCCAAAATCTACTAAAATGCTGTGCTTTGCATATGATTATATGAAGCTCATTAGTAAGAGTACTAATGAGCCTCTACACACCCGAGGCAGATAAATGAGGTTCCAGAGTAAAATGATTTGCTTAAGGTCAGACTCCTGAAAGTTGACAGCAGAGCTGGAAATAGAAACTATTGTTTCCCAGTCCCTTGTACCATATTCCCACGGATGGAATGTGAGGTGTTTTTTTTTTTTTTTCTTAAGATGAAAACATTGCTGTTTGTTCAGGCTGTTTCATTTCTTGTGTCTTCAATGTAATCTTCACAAATGCAAATGTCCTGACCTAGAGCTATATGAGGCCTTCATTAAAGCCTCTCCACAATACCAGCCTTCATGCAATTGTATAAAGCAGAAGGGGTAGCCCAATTTAACAATTCCCACGCCTCATAAAATGATTGGCCTAGTTTCTTTAAAGTGGGTTAAAGCCATAGCCCCCAACGTGATTGAACACGGAAGCCACACTATTAATTCTCTATCTTCTGCCATTAAGGTAGTGAGTTACTGGGGAGTGAGGCAAACAGTGTTTGTCTTTCATGAACTAATAGACAATTTTGCATGTTTTTTTATTTTTATTTTCAGTCTCCAATGGAGCACACTGACCTTCCTCCTCCCTTCTCCTTTGAGGAGCTGTAATTGGGATGGGGATGAGTGCAGGGAGATGGAGGACTGGTGCTGCACAAAAGAAGTTCCAGTGTTGGCGTCATGGCTCTGTCCTGGACATGGGCAGCCACTGAAACGCCCTGTGCCCGCATTGCAGAGAGAACCTGGGCATAGTATTCTCACTCTGGAATGAAAGCAGATAGGCTAACAGGCTAACAGAGCTGCCTAGAAACTCCTGGCTACCCCATTCAGAGGGTAGTGCAGCTCCATAATGGTATGCTTTACCTGTGAGTGGTGAAAAC
Organism: Hypocryptadius cinnamomeus; assembly: GCA_013400635.1. Lineage (NCBI taxonomy): Eukaryota > Metazoa > Chordata > Aves > Passeriformes > Zosteropidae > Hypocryptadius > Hypocryptadius cinnamomeus. Next base: position 153,711 of record VYZP01021940.1, read on the forward strand.
TCCTACCCTTCTCTCCATGAATGCCTTTTCTTCCCTGCTGTACACATGTGTTTTCCTCACTTCCCTGAACAGCTGTTGCTCTTGTCAACAATTTAGAGTAAGGCCAGTGAAAGGGGTTTTGCCAATTCTAGGCTTGCAGGAAGACTTGTGGCCCAGAAAAAAAACCATATACATACATATATATGCATATATACATATACATGTGAGAGAGAAAGCAAGAGACTGAGCCTGCCAACAAGCCTCCCATGTGAATATGTGTGTATACTTTTTGGCAGGGCACATGTGACTTTGTGCCTGCACATTTTATACCATTCCTACACACTCCTCTTATCCTGAGCCCATTTTAAACTTGGCTATCTGGAGACACACAGTCATCCCCTGGGATGGCAGTGCTGAGGAAGCCATTGGCACCCGTGGTCATGGTTTGCCAGCCTTTGTGGCACTCGTAACACAGATCATCCGTCCCTGGGCAGATGTTTTCTCCAGCAGCTCTCCAGCCAGCACTGGTAATGTTGGCAAGAGCGGCAGAGTATAAGAAGTTTACTTGTTGTATAAACCAAACAGATAAGGATACATTCTCCTACTTAGCAGGGCTGGATCAAATGATGGCCACAGAGTTCAAATACCTCATGTTGATTAAAATTGGGGTTTTTTTGTAGGTTATCTGAAAACATACTTCAATGCACTGAGACAATAGCAATAAAAGCTGTAAAACTGTGTTCTTCTTTTGGCACTAGCCCACTGTAAACAGTGAGCTACTGGGCTTAATGAGGCAATTCTGTACCATCGCTTTTAATAACTGAATGTTTGTCTCCCGGCTATTCAGGTGGGCTATTACTGGTATTTAATATTACTGGCAATGTTGTTGTATATTTTGTGCCAGTGCTGGCAAAGAACAAGGTGATTCTTCCAGATAACAGCCCTGCAATAGTATTTTTCTGATTTTAACTGAGCAAAAGGCCAGGCAAAGTCACTGCACGCTTGTATTCAGCTTTGCCTTCTCCTTACAAACTTTGTTTCAAACACTGAAAGAGTTAAATGAAATAATTACATGCATAAGCATGTTGATTCTAGCTTCTGTTATGGCAAACAAAAAATGTATTGACCTAAAAGGTAAATGTTGATTGAAGCAGAAAACTGACGTCAATATGAACTCCAAAGTATTTTGTATCTTGATGTTTGGCACATGAACACCACAGTGTATATATAGTGTGAAATACTTAGGTTTGTTTTAATTAGATGTATGATAAACTGGTGATTGTGGTTCTCATTTCAAGTGTAACAGTTTACAGCATGACTAATTCTGCTGAAAAACCCAAAATTGTCAGCAACATTTTGGAGGGCTAAGCAAACTGTCAAATGCATTGATGGGGTTTTCAGACAAAAAGATTCATGTACTCTGCTTAGTCTGCCCAAATTTTCAGGGTGATTTTTTTCCCCGACCAGCATGCTTTATACCAATACTTCCTCTCACTCAGAAATGTGCTTGATGAAGATCAGTTTGTGGTGGAAGATGTAGATACTTGGTTCCAGCACCATGATTCCCTCCCCTGTAGATGTGCTGGTGCTGGTTTGGGATTCGCCCCATTCTCTTGCCTCCCACGGCCCAGACCAGGCCCCTTGCACAGGGTACCCCACCATTGTAAGCCTTTCTTTCTGTCAACCAGTAGTTCTGAGCTCATGTTTTTGTCTGTTTGCAGTTCTGTACAGCACTGAACTGTCTCCTGAGAGTTTGGCAGCTCTGGGATCGTTGGTCTGCTGAGGACAGGGTGGCAGCAAGGTTGAGTCCTGTTGAAGCATTGTGGGAGGCTCAGAGATGTCCATCAGTGTGCTTACTGGTGGGTCCAACAACACTTCCACCAAGTACAAAGCGAGGGCAAATTTTATCTTACCTTTCCACTAGATCCCCACTTGCAGAGTGCAGAGATGGGTCATGGCTGGTGGCAAAGGCGTTGTGTGGGCAGCTCCTGGCTCCTAAAAGTGAGGGATGGGGCTGGGTCCCAGACAGTGGAGGCGTTTACAGGCGCTGGGTTGGAGCCTGGGGATGCGGGTGTACTGGGACAAGAGATGGCCAGGAGCTGGGATGGTCGCCCAAGGCATGTGAAGGTGGAGCACGAGGGAGTGGTGTGCCTGCAGCTCTGCTAGCAGCCATGCTTGAGTAAACTACATTTAGAATTAGACTTGTAAATATCCCAAGAAGCCCTTGGGAAAGTGCCCATTCTGATTCACAGGGCTTCCCCCTTGTCTGCATGGCACTGTGTGCAAAAGCTGGCCAAAGCCCTTGCTGCCCCTCCAGCAGGGATGTTCCTCCAGCCGTGAGATCTGCATGTTCAGCAGCTGTGTCTGGCACTGCCACAGAGCCTGCTGATGAATCTTCATGGATCAAAGCCCTCAAGCATGGGCTTGGGCTTCCCTCTGCATCTGTGAATTGACTAAAGCTTGCATTTATTTTTGTGAGCCTCCAGTGGGGGCCACAAGTGTGAATAACGTAGACGTGTGTGCTCCAAAGCAGCACCCAACAAAAGACAGGCAAGATGGAAGAAAAAAAAGGACAAAAAACCCAGCTCTTGGTTTCTTAAGAAGATTTGACCTCATACATAGGCTTGTGATTTTTCCTATTTCATTTTCCTCACCCTGACATGTAAATGGAGAGTGAATGGTTTATAGAGACTGCTGCTCTTGCTAGCTCAGTATTAACCCAGGGTTAGCTGGGTTTAGGAGAATTACTTGATCTGAAGTTAATTTGGAGCAGTGCTTTTTTCCCCTCTGCTTTTAGAGCCACATCCCACTTTCAAGCATTTCTTTTCCTTTCAGAAATTCTAAAGGAAAGTAACTTTAATTAAAAGTTCAAAATTAAATATAAAAGAGGACATTCTTAAGATGCAGCCTGATGGTGGTAGTTTATGTCTTAAGAAAGAGATTACTGACTTGAGACCTGTAGTATTCTCCTTTTTCATAACTTGGCTACATTAAAAACACTACATATATCAGTAGATTTCCTTGGAATATGTTCAGGAACTTAATGAAGAAATAAGTAAATGACTAATTTTCCTTGAACCTTGATAGATAATCTGCAGGTTTTTCTTTTAAAGCAAGAATACATTTTTTCTAAGTATTTCAGGTATTTTTGCTATGCAGCAAAACAAAGTCTCCAACAAGCAGTTTTTTTCTGCTTTGCAAGTCTTTTTCTTCTGTTAGCTTGGCTGCCTTCAGGGAAAAAAATGTGGCAGACAAGACTGGTGTTTAACAGCAAAAGCCAGCTGGGGAATCCCACCGCCTCTCCTTCTGGGGAAAAGTGAGCCAGACATACAAGTCAAAAAACAATCTAACTGGAGAACTTGCATTTTCCTTCCTCCTCCAGGTGTCTTTTAACAAAATACCTTTTGGTGATAGTAATCCATTGCTTCGGGCCACTGACCATGGATGTGGGTCTGGAGGGAACCAAAACCAGACACTTCAGAGGAAATTTTATAGTCCATGTTAACTCAGTTATGTGAGGTGGCACACTCAGGGTGTTTCCATACCTGCTACAAACTCTCACTTGAGGACTGAACATCCAGCTTCCTAAGAAATCACAGTGACAAATTATTTTAATTTCCCTGTGTTGTGCCAAGCAGAAATTGGGTCTCCTGCATTTTAATGGCGTGCTGTTTGTGACTGCTTTTGTGATTAATGACCCAAGGTAAAAAGCATCAGGATGCACCAGAAGGAGGTGCTTTAAATAGAAAGCAGTCAAAAATGAAAGGCTGCTTTCTTGAAGCATAGCTGTGCCACCTGGATCATCAGGAAGGAGCCTGTCCCAGGGGTGGGTGGGTGGTCTTGCTCCACAGCTGTGGCTGAGCTCTGAGCTCAGGATGCAGAGTGTGCTCAGCATGTTGCCTGTGTCTGGCCATGAAAAATTATCTCGGTCACCCAAGATACGTATTATACTCTGACTCACTCTGCAGAGACACAGCCTGAGGAGGGATGGTAATTTTTCAAGGCAGTTTCTTCAGAGTAAAACCACACTTGAGGAAGCCAGTTCCTTCCCATCAATGAGCTCAGCAGCTCTGCACCAGCACTTCACATCTCAAATGATGCTTGGGGGTGTTTGCCTGAACAGCACAGCCTGTTCGGAGATGAAGAAGCCAGCCCACTTGTCACAATTTACCAATAAATCAAGGTTTCATGTAGCCTGTGAACTAGGTGATTCATCCTTCTCTTGGTAGGTAGGTGATATTCTTGTTGCTAGATTGGGTATTTCCCTGACTACAATACTGATGCTGTGGCAAACTCATCTTTCTTAGGGCTCCTCTGCAGGTGGAGGTTGAGTTTGGGTGTCTCCAGGCACATCACTGCAGGTTGGGAAGGATGACAGGGAGCAGCCTGGCAAGGTGCTGGACATCCTATCTATTTGGCTTTCTAAAGGTTTAGAGATCTCCTGCTCCAGTTCTTACACGGACTCCAGATGCAGGATTCCTGCTTAATCAACATGCCTTCCTCTTTGCTTTTCAGGAAAAACTCAGCAAACCTGCCATGTACAGGACAGTTTAAGGACTCATAAAGCTGTGTCAGAAACCAGAGCTGCCTGACCAGTGCAATGGCAGGCCATTTTGTCATGTCACAGTGTTGGCTCTGCCACTGACTGCACACAACTGCTGTGTTTGGTGGCCAGGATAATTTGGTGTGAGATGAAATTCTGCATAGCTGGAGTGAATCACAGGCTGCAGGAGCTGTGCAAGCACCAGCTGTGTCTTGCAGAGTGAGCCTGTGTTTTGTACAGCTCAGATGGTATCTTGCCCCAGGTTCTTTCCACGCTGTCAAAATCAGTGCTGCTGGGTGATCATGTAGTTATCAGAGAGTAGATGGTTTGACCTAATTGTTCTGGTTTAAAGCAAATCAATGCCTTTTATGAATTCTTATCCTGGTGTAAGTCTAGCTCATTTCTGCCCATTCAGAACAAATAAGTGTGAGCCTTAGGAGTTTAATACCATTAACTTGTTACACATCCATTTCCAAAACTGATATCCAGTGTTTGCATTTGCAAATGGGCAGCATGTGGGATCCAGCCAGGGCAAAAAACTTGTATGAATTATGAATAAACCCTGTCTGTGCTTTGTGTTGGATGTTTCTAACAGCTCTTCAGCTGAAATAACATGCAATCCAATAAATATTTGGATTCTGCTTAACAGCTGGAATGGCAAAGAAACCAAGAGCAAGTAACATTATACAATCCAATATAATGCAAGCTACTCTCGTACCTTGGCTACTGCAAGTGTTTATATACACTTACAAATATCTGTGGAACTATATTGTTAATTCTTGGGGTGGAGCTGCTACAGTGTGTGATATGCTGGCTTCATAAACTGTTTGGACTGAAGTGGAAGAAACTGATATTTTATTTGCAGAAAAAGAATGTTATGATTTAAACTTAATTTTTTGCATTTGCTGTCCTGAAGGCATAGCATGCTATTTCTGGTTATCTTTTGTACTGATCATTTGTTTGGTTGTTTCCTGTATTGATATGGGTTTTTTTTTCCCATTTCAGCATATAGACTTCTGGATTGCTGTGCTTCTGGTTTCCTTGGGAAGCAAAGAGTGGTAACAAATACACAACTTAACTCCAGCAACAAGTCAGCCAACATCCGCAGAGAAAAGGTGGTGGTCAGCACTGCTTGGGGGGCAGAGCATGGCTTTGGCTGGACCCCAGTGTGCAGCCTGGCCACTGGGAGCCTCACCTGTGGCAGAGCTCAGGCTGGGGGCCCATGGCCACACGCAGGGAGGGTTTGGTGGCTGGGGAGTGTTTCAGGTCTTGTCAAAGGAGCACTGGGTGGGCTCCCATTCCCACTCCTGGGCATTGCACTCTTTTCTGTTTCTTACTGGCTACCTGATGATGGATGCTGGGTGCAGGTGATGGGGACCTCTGGAGGTCTTTGCACACTCTGCCCACTAGTGTGGGACACTGATAAGATTGTGCTGCCCTCCTTAACTCCCACCTCCTCCTCGAGGCCAGAAGCTATAAAACTAAATTGATGAGAAACAATTAGATGGTCTATTTCTCTGGTGTCTGTAGGTAACATTATCTAGTGGAGGAGGCAGCAAATGCTCACTAATACTCTAGTCAGTTTAAGCCAAGCAATTGACCACCCCCACTGTCATCCTTCTTTTTTCTTTTTTTTTTCTCATGATGAGATATTTTCCTTTAAAAGAGACTTCCTTTTCCCAGCATTTCATGCACTTCTTCATTTCCAGCAGGGCTTAATTCCCAATTAAAACATGGTTTGCTAAGAGCTTATATAACCCTGTAATGGAAAAAAAGGTTTCTTAGATGGAAAAATATTTACCCAGAAAGAACTTAGCTCTAGGCTTAGAGCAAGCAGAGAAAGTATGTGAAAGCATTGTGAGTAAATGAAGGTCATCCTTCTCCCTTGATAGTTTGCTTGAATTGGTAAATAGGAATTTGTTCCTTATGGAAAATAAAGACATGGGATACTTGAAGAGGCAAAATGCACATATGCACCTCTTCTTATGACAACAAACCAATCAATGCATAAAAAGACAAGATGTCAAGGATGTAGTCACTAGTAAAATCCAGACAGCTGAAAACATCTGAAAATCTGTGGGAATATATGCAAAATGAAAATAAAAATAGGTATGCTGGTTTGGAAATGCACAAGCAATGTCTGGTTTGTATTCCTTAATAGGGGTTTACATTTGCATCAAATGAATTTCATTAGTTGCTACTGAAGAGATCTTCCTAAGGGGCATGCATTTCCCCTTAGGTTCAGGTTAAGTCCTCCTGCTACGTAGAGATCTCTCCATGCTTGGATAGGTATTCTCTGATTACTGTCAATGCCTTGATTTGTGACTCCAGGCATGTGCAGTGGTCTCAAGTATCAAGGCAGGGCTGCAATGGACTTCATTCTCATAGCCTGCTTTGTATTAGCTGTTATCGTGTCACTTTACTCCAAGGAGAGTCCAGGGGTTAGAGGTGATGTTTAGACACATGGAGTCTTGTGAGAGTGTGCTTGCAGGTGAGTGCTACCATCAACCTGCAGAGAGATTTTCTTTTGATGGAAAATAATGTAGATTTATATTCTGAGTTACGCAAACACAGGCTTTTGTGATGGGAAAAGAACAACAGTGATACAAGGTCCTCTCAAGAAAGGCATTAATAGCTCAGTGCAACAGCTCACTATTCTCTTTCTTTCCCCTGCTCTCTCTAAAGCTTCCCTTTCTTTTTTTCAGAAAGCTTTGCTTTCTGAACCCTTACAACACACACTTTCTATCTGTCAAATATGCTCTTGCACTTGCACCCTATGGGCTGACAAGCCTGGTTGGCTCAGTTCTCCACCCGGGCTATTTGCTGCAGTTTAGCTGCCTTTTGGAGCTGGGTCCGGGTGTTAGGACAGTGTAATTCAGCCATGACAAAGCAATAAAAGCAAACAGTTTATCTTCGTGTTCTGGCTCTTGGAAGACAGATATGCCTAACAGCAGGAAGTCATGGTTTACCTAAAAACAGGTGGAACCCACACCCTGGTAGGTGTGAGCTCCATTTGGCTCCAGACCATTACATCAGCAATGGACTTAATCCACAGAAAACATCTAAGGGTTGCAAGTATGAGGGATCTGGAATTAATATGTCCACATTATTACATTTTTTTTATTTGGAAGTGATTACTGGAAAATGGTGGTGTTACTAAGTAGTTGGTTTTCCTTCCAGCTCTGTAGTATTTGTATTCTTTTGCCTTGTTTAATATTTTATGAGCATTTTTTCTTGGATTTGTTTGTAAATAAGACAGCAGATGCCAGGACCTAAAAACTATTAGAGATGTAATCCAAAAACTGTGAAAGTCAGGATTATATTGCCTATGAGATCAGATGACTAATAACCTAATAGTGATTATTTTAAGACCCAAACCAGACACGGAGTAACTCTTCCATGCTTTTACAGCAGTAATTCCAACTATTCCTTTTATCCATATGGACTAGGTAGTTGATCCTTTGCTCCTTATCTCCCACCAAAGCATCTCTGAATGCCAGTGATATGTAATTTTTAATGGGAAACTGTGAATTTGGAATGAAATAAACTTTACACGAATTGCAGTTAGTCACCAGTCAAAATTTGGTGTTTAGTTATTGAGGACAAAAAAAGCAATATCTGAAGAGCTCTGGCTCATCAATTCTGCTGCATCCAGCCTGCTGAGAGCTGCTGTCTTCAGCCTGCCTCACCTGCTTCTGTGTCTCCTGTGCTCTTGATGCACAGTGATAGCTTTGCATCTGGTGTAGTAAGTCACTGCCACACCAAAAGTCTAAAATCCTCTGAATGTCCCCCCTAAACTTCCCCACACCTAGCTGGTAAGTTCTTATTTGGTCTATCCAAGTCTCTCCAAAGGGACATCTGATGGAAATAGTGGTAATAGTATTTTTTCCTGCCTTTCTTTTTTTAAGTTGTACAAAAGATTGCATAGGTATATGATTTAAAAACACTTGCCTCTTTGGTAGGGCTAAAACTGGGGTCTGCACGTTTCTTTGTCATGTTGACAGCAGCAGATACAGGGATGGCTCCCTCAGAGCCAATGGTTTGACAGGCTTTTTCTGGTTGTCTGCCTGATGATGGAGAAATGAATAACTGACAGCTGCTGAGGCAGAGAGACACGTCACATCTCACTGATGCTATTTGAATTGGCAGACTCGTGACACATAATAGAAATGTTTTCCTTTGGATCTAGGGTGAATCATGAAAATGTCTCATTACAGAGAATGTCAATGTATTTTCCATCCTGGCTCCAATTTCTCTATGTTATTGCTCTCCTCATTTCTAGAAATGGCTTATCAACAAGTTTGATTTGTGAAATACTAAAAACTAAGCTGGCTAAAGGAGCACCTCCAGTGTTATGATTTCTACTGGCCGAAGTAAGCATCAGCAAGCTGTGGACATTTGGTCTGTGAATATGATTCCCTGTCCTTAAGAGCCTCTGACAGTGGAAATTCCCAGCAGAGCCCAACCTTTGCACACTGGCGGGAAGCGAGCTGGCCCAGCATCTCCTTCTGTGCAGTCCCTAGTCTGTCCTGCTAAGGCAGCAGGCCAGATCTGAGCAGTTCTTTACCTTGGGAGGGTGTTTCTGTCCACCAGCCCGGCTGCCCTTACGTGACGGTGCAGAGTTCACTGCAAAGCCTTGGTGTTGACATCAGGAATATGACAGTCCTTATCCGGCCACAGACGTTTTCAAAAGCGCTGGCTGGAGGCCCGAGGTACCTGAAGCAGTTACTAATTGTTTGATGATGACGCAAATGACTGGCTCCAATTTCAGCCCTGCTGCCGGCTCCTGGGCAGGAATGACCTGCTCGGCTATTACTGCTCTCCATATCCTGGTGAAAGGCAGGCCTGTAAATTCCCCAGGGGCTGAGCTCCTGCCATAGGTAGGTTATATTGAAAGGGGGGTTTCATTTCTTTTGGTGTGAAATACTCTTTGTTCTGGCCTTTTTTTCTGATTTAAATATGTGGATCTTTTTTTGTCGCCCCGATATTTTATGTAGAAATTGTTTCAGATGCCTGTCTAAGCATAATTTCACATGCTTTTGCTATTATCCAGAACTGTTTAAAATCATATTGAATGGCTTAAAGATTCTCCTTTTTGTCCAGGTTCCTGGCCTAAGATTTTTTCACCAGGACTTGTGAGCTGCCCTCACTGAACTGGAGCTCTCCTCTGCACTACTGGTGACACCTGTGGAAAACTGCTTCAATATCAGCTCAGTATCACATCACTTCCTACGTTTTCATAAATGTTTCCCCTTCTGATTTGGTCATTTATAGGAGATGCCATCTCATGTCATTTATACAATGGCCAAAGCCTAAGGTATATCCTGGGTATTAGTGGTGGGAAGCACTAGACCACAGCCTTTGCTTCCCTACCCAGCCTGGCTCTGTGACATGGCTGTGCCTACTCTCCCTATGTAAGATGGGATAGTAATGGGTGAATTAAAAAGCTTTCAGTGTCTATGAGCTTGGCATCAGCTGCCATTCAATTCCCATGATTAATGAGAGAGAAGTGAGTCAGAAACACAGATCAGAGGCTGTGGAGGTTCCTGGAATCACACCAGATGTACCAGTGGTCTTCTGCAGCAGTCGGCTTGTGTGGGGTCAGTTCTGAGAGGCAGCAGGCAGGCAGCTGAGGGAAGGGCTCTTGCATGAGAGGCTGGAGGCTGGGTGAAGTATCCAGAAGAGCTGTGGGAGACACTTTCTGTGTACAACCCTGAGAATATTTTCTGTATGGCTTTGTCACCTATGTGGTTAATCAGTCCAAGCTTTTTGCAAAAAAAGAAAAGTGAAGAGAAGAGAGAAAAATAGCTCCTTGTTTTTAATGGTAACGTTTAAAAATAATATAAAACCCTCCTCATTGGCCAAACCACAGAAATTGCCATGCAGATCCAAGAGCAGGTGTGCCTCCTGGAGCTACTGGAACAGCATCAGAAACCTGCTAGATCCCCAGTAAAAAGTGTCCTCTTAATTCTGGGTCAAATTCTGCTCCAAATGTGGTTGAGAGCAAAAATCCTATTTACTTTAATGCTTGATGCCTTTCATCTTTTGTTTTTGGAATAAACTGGGATCAGACCTGAGAAGTGAACATATCTAGTGTCTGTTAGGGCAGAAGGAAGACAGTGATGCTGGGAGAGGTTTGGGAATGGAGAGGTTGGTATGTCCACATTCTTGGGATGAGACCTCTCACAAGTGTAACACGGCAAAGAATATTCCTGGTCTTTCAGCAGGAAACTCAAGTTATGGCCTTCCATTTTCACTTCATATTTTCCTTAATTTCACCCACAGGCTGCTTTGGATATCTGCAGCCAAATGCCTGTGTGGCACTCAGCTCAGTAGGTCATTTCCACAGGGTTTTTGTGTTGCTCCCTCCTGCCAAAGCAGTGGCTCTGGGGGGAGCCATCCCTGTATGTGCTGCTGTCAGTGTGACTAACCCAGCAAAACAGACTGGCTTCAGGTGCTGAGCTGTCCCCCTGTATTACAGTGCCTGAGTAGGTGCTTCTGCTTAGTTGGCTTCATTGAGCTTCATTGACTTCAAGCTTCACTCAATAAAAAGTATCTACCTTCTTCAGCTTGGGACATGAAGGATTTCAGTCATTTTTTTTTGCCGTGGAAGTCATCCCATCCCTTCAAGAACAGCAGGCTGTCTGGATATGTTCTTGTATTGTGATGGAAATAAGGAAAGAAAGAAGATAAGTTGTGTGCATAGGCTACTACAGAATGTATTTCCCAGCTCAAATTCCTAATCATATAGCCAGTCCAGTTTTTGGCTCAGTGTGGATTTGGGATGCTAAGTCATGGTTAATGCAAATGTCCAAATAGATTCAGACCTTCCAACATTCTTCTATCTAGTTCTACCAACAACAAACTTCAGAGATAATTGACCTATTATTCAGTGGGAGAACTCCTTCCCACCCACCTTCCTCCCCCCTATTTCCCAAACCATTCACTCTCACTTAAAGCCTTCCAAAACTTTTAAGACTTGATACTCCAGAGTGCTAAGCACCCTGGCCCTGATTCAGTAGAGCACTTACACATAGGAATAATTTCATTTGAAGTCAATGCAATTATTTGCATGCTTTAGTTGCTTTGGAGTGAATTGCTCCATATTCAATAGGGTGGAGTCCACCGAGTCCTTTCCTGGCTGTGTCCCTGCTAGACAGGGAGCAAAGCTACAGTAGCTCTTTTCAGTGCTTGCCCCACTGGAGAACAAAACGAGGCGGCACCTAGAAAGGGTATTTCTGGGCAGGATGGGGTTGTGGTTCACTAATGCTATGTTGTAAAAGGCTTGTTCTCATTGTAGTCTTATCAGAGCCTGAGAGATTATTCTTATCGGAGCATGTAACAATATTTTTATCAGCTTGAAAGATGATTCTTTTATACCAGGGTGGCTGTAAGCCTCTTAAGACCTTTTATTTACTTCTCTGCTGCACTTCTCTGCTTCTCTTCAATCAGCATTTGCCCTTTGATATGAAAGCTCTCGATGGATTGACATTTGACATATAACATCGTGCTGGAGGTGTTTTACAGTGTTATATACCTGGATATGTGATTTAGGCCACTGCCTCTTAGTTTGCGACTAGAAGTACATCTCAAGAAGGGCTCCTGTGCCTGTTTTAGGAGATTTGGCCCAGCAATGCTCATTCCTGACTCACCACGCTGGGGTAGAAAATAAAAGCTTGCAGCTGTGATTTTATCTGTGCTACTTCGAGCTGCTAGTTTGTGCTCTGGGGTGAGCTGAGCAGCTCTTTGGGACATCCTCCTATTACACATGGAGTCCAGAGCAAAACTGAAGCTCCTGAGTCCTCCTGGAAACAGGTACTTTTAAAACCACCACCACCACCACCACCACCACAACAACAACAACAACGATAATAGCCGTGTTCCATCTTCTGTGTCAAAACCCCCAACCTGGCCAATATGCACATCCTTGTCTTTTGGTATCCCAGTTTGGAAACCTCAGCAGACTCCCTATCCAATCCATAGAGAAGTGCTGTTGGAATGGCATCAGAACTTCCTCCGGGCCTCTCGTGAAGTCTGTTTTTGTTGCCAGGATGTTACCTTTGGTTTCAACAATGCAAGGGGGTGTATACGGTAGTTTTTACTCTGCCTGTTTCAGTAAGAATTAAGTACATATCATCTCAAAGGTGACATTGCAGGCTCAGAACTGCCAGACAGGGATGGGGGCTGCAAAGGGTTCCCAAAGTGGTCCCCAGAAGTTCCTATGTGAAATGCCCAGCACAAACAGAGGGAAAAGAGTTATATCTGCACCAGCCACAGGAGCAGGGCCAGAGCAGGCTCAGGGGCATGTCCCCTGGCAGGCACCCTGCCTCACTGCCAGAATGATGCCTTGGTGAGAACAGCCCTGGCCCTGGGGCAGCAGGGGCAGTGCATCCTTGGGGGCTGGCCTCCAGGGCAGCACAGATGGGTCCCAGTCTCTGGCTGGGGGGAGGAAGGCTGACTACAAGGGAGCAAGCCTTGGCCCTTGGCCTCTGGCTCTGACTCCTTTTGTTTCCTAGCTTAGACAAAGTCAAAGAGACTGGCCTTGGCTGTTCATGTTTGCAGTGTAAATGAGGACGCAGAAAGCAGTGTGAGTGCTCAATAGTTTTATTTTATCACATTCATGCTCCTCTATTCACTTCCCACAAGCAGACTGTGCACGGAGATTTGTCTGCTTTTGTTGGTGCTGCAGATGTGGCAAGAGCAGCCGTGCACTGAGTGAATGCCAGTGCATGGTACATGCCCATGTCCAAATGACTTGGCAGCTAGAGTGGGTCTGAAATGTCCCTGTCAGCAGCAAAACCCACCTCTGCACCTTGCCTCTCACTCCAGTATTACTGTGCCACAACCAGAGAAAGAGCAGGAAAAGTGCCATAATGAAGGAAAAAGGAAACACAGGAAAACAACTGAAGGGAGTCATCTGGAAGGAACCACTCCTGTTCCTGCACAGGAAGAATTTTTCCTGTGGAGATTTCAGCAGAAAATCAGAGCTTGTCTCATATCAGAGATGTGAATGCAAGGCACACATGTAAGGGACCAGACCACAGGTTTGCTTTGCTCAGGGACTTGCCCCTGCCCCACAGCAGGGGCAGTGGGACCAAGATGGTGAGATCAAACCTCCCCCTCCTGTAGTATACTCAGCTCAAGGGAGCAGCCTGCTCCCCCAATGCTCCCAGTACTGTGGCCAGGTGACAGTGCATCCTGGCAGGGCTTGTATGGATTGGGATCATGCCCCAGCAGTGAACACCGAGCCTAGTGCTGCTCCAAGCACAGGCATGGGGGCAGACTCATGATCCTGCTTGGCAGCAAGGGCCTGTATGCATTTTTGGAAGATTTTTGGGACTATTTCTCCCAAGGTCTGTGCTGTCTGGGTGCAGTGTGGGTGGCAAAACCCAATGGCATCAGGGCTGGTGGGACCCTCACACCGCAGCTCCCTCTCCACTCACTGGCAGTGCCATACAGAGGGTTGTGCTAGAGCTGCTGCCTGATGCACCCTGAATTTACATTGCTTAACCCTCCCTATTTTTGGTCTGTTCTTGGCAATTTTTAACTCCACCAACTTCCACTGAGAAAAAATGGCCAGTGGACCCCCCTCTCCCTCCCTTTCCCTGTAGGGTTTCCTGTCCACAGATGGAAAAAACATGCTGGTGCATCCCACACAGCCGTGCCAACTTCTGTAAATGGGGTCACAGTTCACAGCAGCTGCACTGGGCTGGTTTTGCTCATCTTTGCTCCCTGGCACCCTGCAGCCCAGGGTTTGGGCTGCCAAGGAACTGCTGCTGACCAGCTGCCTGCCCTGCTCTGCTTCTTGAGTGGGAGCTCTGTTGGCCCCCAGGTTTGTGGTGAAAGCATTTGGAGTTGTGGCTGGAAAACTCCCCACACTCAGGCACCTGGAGGTAAACCGCCCAGATGTTAGGGTTTTTTTAATTTCGTTATTTTAAATTTTTTTCTTGAAGACCTGAATTTACAAGCTAGCCTTGTGGGGATTTTTTCAGCTGGTGTGGGAAAAATCTGTGCTGTGGAGAGGAAAGGGGCTTGTCCCTAACTTCTGAATGCTTAAGGCTGGTGAAAGTGGCAACAGGACTGTGACTACATCTACCCCTCCTTCTGATGTAGCTAGGTCTTCTCCACAAAAGCATGGACCTGAGCTGCTTAGGAAGGAAGTGATCCTTTCAGAAAACCCTTTTCACATGGACTTAATGAGGAGCTGGATCAAACTTTAAAGGTAGCTTGCATAGTTTTTTTAACAGAAGCAAAAGTCCAATCTAAAAATGCCTTTGCAGATTGATATTATACAAAAGGAATGACAAAGCATAACAAAAAATGCCCCGTACCTCTCTAATCTCCAGCTGTAACTTAAAATCTTCATTTCTCTTGGAGTTTTGCTAGGACAAGAGGCAAGGCACAGAAACTGGAACATAGGAAATTCCACCTGAATATGAGGAAGAACTCACCTCACTGTGTGGGTGACCAAGCACTGGAACAGGTTGACCAGAGAGGTGGTAGAGTCTCCCTCACTGGAGATATTCAAAATCTATCTGGACATAATCCTGAGTAATATATCTGGGGGACTCAGACTGAGCAGGGAGGTTGGACCAGTTGACCTCCAGTGGTCCCTTCCAATGTTACCCATCCTGTGATTCTGTGACTGTGGAACCAGCTGTGCTACATTTTGCTGGCACTGGTTGCACCATGTAGACATCCCCGCTGCAGACTGACAATTTCTCTGGCCAAAAATCCCCCAACCTGGTGATGTGTACCTGGCCTGTGTGATGTAGCCGTAAGGTGCTCGTCATTAATGTTTTATGCAGATATTTAGATTTGCATGAGCTTCACAGTCACATTCAAACCCCTTGAGCTGCTGGGGCACTCACAGTTTACTGTGAGGGGCTGGGGCCCTCAGCAATTTATAGGGTGGAGCCCATCATCTGGCTTTAAAGTAGCTCCTTATGAATGCTCTAGACTGAGAGCAGAGGGACAGTGGCGCTTCCCACTGCTTGTACCCAGGGGAATAAAGGGAAGTGGGATTAGTGGGAGTTTTCAGAAGCCTCTAACTCACCATAGAGCATAAATATCTTCAAGGGTTTGCCCTCAGGTGCTTCTTAAAAAAGCAGCTGGGTTAAGTGGCTTTGCTAAGTTTGTTCCCATGAATATGATTTTCCCCAGGCACACTTTTTACATATACCTGTTAGATAAAAGCTACCACACAGTAAAAGAAAAACAACACACAACCCTCTTAATTAAAGATATCAGGGCAAGGAGGCTCCTAAAAAAAAAAAAAAAAAAAAAAAA